>PVKA01014241.1:0-52941 GCA_004027165.1 Ctenomys sociabilis
TGCTGGGATTACAGGCATGCGCCACCATGCCCGGCATTGTTACTCATATTTCTGAAAGATGGTTCCTTCCCATCTCCTCCCTAAGGTATAAGCACCTTGTCATTCTCTATTATCTTTAGAGCATTGCCACCTCCTGGGACCTAGGTAGTTGCTCTGACCTCTCTCTCTCTCTTTCTCTCCTCTTACTGAACCCAGTAGTGCTCTTCCATAGGAAGCCAGAGTCCACCAACAGATCTAAGTCAGAATCCAGCCTCCCTCTCCTATTGTCAGTGGCAGGTCTTGGCAATAGCTCCCTCCCTTGACCATATTTGCAGAAGGTCAGAGACCCAGGACTCAGAACCATCCTCCCTCCTGTATTTCCTCACACATTGATAGTTCAGTGCATGGGGAATCAGGAGGGGGAGTGCATCTGGGGGACAATGAGGTGAAAAGATGGAGATAAATCCTAACTTACGTTGTTAGGACATTGTCTGCTGATGTGTTTGTGGTTGTGTGCTTCTTATCTCCTGGAGCTTTGGTGTGTCTTTATGGGTCACATGTGATGGCTTGGTGGCTCCCACTGCTGGGCTGCTGAGAGCAGCAGGACATTGTGTGACTAGAAATACTGGGATTAGGTACAGACTTTGTGCAGTGCTGAACATCTTCAAACAAGGCACTCCAGCAGGGTCCATTCTCATGGAGGAGACAGTCTCTGCATCTGCTCCAGCAAAATTTCACTCAGGCCATGTGAGGAGGTGACTGTGGATGGTGAGACATCTATGTGTCCCAGACAGGAACAAACACTGCCTGTCATACTAGCTGGACAGGGAAAGCCACAGGAGGCTGCACAGTGGCCTTTCTTCTGTTCTATCTCTCTCAGCTTAAGGCACCTCACCCAATCTCAGTTCAAGCTTACTGGAGTATTTGTCCTTGATGACCAGCTTCTGCATCATGTAGCCCATCAATATGCTCTGAGGGACAGTCATGGCTGTTGCCCACTGACCTTGTCCCTGGCCTTCACCCTAGGAAGAGAAAACAGTGCTCAATTCTCTTCAAACACAAGTATAGTGTTTGTATTTATTTATTATTTATTTATTTATACCAGAAGTTGCAGTCAGAATCTTGTGCTTGCCAGGCAGATATTTGTGCCACTAAGCTAAAACCCCAGCTACACTAGCACGTGTGTGCAGCATGAAACTCAAATACATCTATGACGCCTATGGAGAAAAACACCAACATTCTCCTACCTTCCCCCACCATGTCGCCCTCATTTCCAATTTCTGCTTTTTCCTGTGTATTTGTGTCTCCATTGTCATACTGCAATGTTTTGCCAATTAAACTTACAATTATCTTTCTCTTTTTGATGAAATGGATTGCATATTCTGCACTTCCCTCATCGCCTCCCTTTACTTCACCCTCAGCCTCAGGAAAGATTCAGATCCCAAGGTCATGTACACTGGTGTCTAATGTCTGTGCTGGGGACACTGCTTCTCCCAGTTGCAGATCCTGCCTTCTGTCACTTCATGCATTCTCTCCAGGAAAGAAAGGGACATAGACTTCAGGACCTTGGATATCTGAAGACATCTTTGACTCACATTTTATTAGTATTTTGATTGGACACAGGTCGCTCGGCTGAATTTACATGACATAATACAGGGCTGTTGTTTTGCTTTAGAAAAAGGTACCATCTCCTTTTGGAGAAAAGTGTCCTGAAATTTCCCATTTCCGCTCTGTGGTATGGATCTAGATAGACTCAGTGAGCTTAAATAGCATAACCTGGGTGGAGTGTGGGCCCATCTGAGCACTAATTCACCAACTGTGGAAAAGGACATGTGTATCTCCGGTTTTTCTATAATTTTGAAGTTTCAGAGAGAGGATCAAATTATACAGAAAATACAGTGCATTTGAAGATATAAGTATCCAACTATACAGTAAGCAGTTGAGTAAGCAGTTGAGAACCAATTTGCTTGTATTAATTAAAACATTCTATTTGGTCATTGTGAGTAAAGTATGTAAATTGTGTGTGCTTTAAAGTACTGAATTCTCACTCTTTGAAGCATTTCTTATGAGACTGTCACAGAATTAAAGTTACTTTAGTGACTGAAGCTCAGTGTTACTGGTGACTTATTTCTTCCAGCCAGGTAACTGGATGTGTACTTGGCACCAAATCTTTACAGTAGGTATTGTAGAATAAGTTATTTACCCAACACAAAATCGAACACCGAAGCCATGTATGGAGGCTCACACCTGTAACTCCAGCACTCTGGGTGGCTAAGGCAGGAGGGTTGCTAGTGCTGCCCATCCAAGCTATCTTAGCGATTTAGCAAGACTCTGTCTAAAAGTTACAGAAAAAGAGACTATGTATGCAGCTCTGTGGGAAGGTCCCAGGTTCAATACCCAATATTACAAAGGTCATATAAATTAAATGTCAACTAATTAATTAATGTGATCCTCACCCTAACTATATATGCTGATACCTGTGAACAAGCACCTGCACTGAAGATAGTAACACAGCGGTAATGCTTGGAATACCTGTCATTCTGGTCTTCTAAATATGTACTGCTTGTCATGACATACAAATTGTTGCCAAACTGTCTCTCAGTTAAATGCTTGTTTAAAAAAAAAAGGGTAATAAGTGAAAAAAAAAAAAAAAAATGTCACCAGACTGTCCTGCTACAATGCTGTAACTGGTTAGATTTTTAAATTTTTGTGTAAAAATATGTAATTGTTTATTCATATTCTTTAAATATATTTTTATATATTTTTTAATTTTTTCTCCATATTCCATAGGGACTAAAAGTTTAACATATCAATAATAGATGGAAAATACCTGTTCCATGTTATACCTAAGATGTTTGATATTCAGACAGATAGAGAAGATAAATTCAACTTCATATGTTGTAGGATAATACAAGCTTCTCTCCTGGAAGACCAACAACCTAAGCTGGCAGACCAAAAATTAGAGAAAAAGATGGGCTGCACAGACAGCCAACATTTTGGTCTAGACTTTCAAGGTCCATGAAGGCTCAGGACATAGAAGAACCTATACTGTAACCACATGTAACTCAGTTGTGTAACAAATTTTCTGATCAAGGAGATTATGGGAGTACAGAGTGATCGATGATGTAAACTATGCCTAAGGAGAGTCATATGGGGAGAAAACATTCTCTAAGGCTTTCATAGAGAGCAAATTTGTCAAGCAATGTCTGTGACTCGTCCACACGACTGACACTGACAAAGGATGTGCAAACTGTGGCACAGGGTTACAGGATAAATACTGAGGGGACTTTACTGAACTTATCAGATATAAAAGTTACATTTCCTGTTATAAACGTCTTGCTTTATCTTGATCTTAGCAATCCAGCAGAAAAGTATAAAAATTAAGTATAAAAAGTAAAGCCATATTAATAGGCTGAGCTATAAAAGGCTCAACTGAACAAACTCTGACATCGCCATTCCAATGGATAACCCACTGCTATTACAGACTATGGAACTATATTGGATTATTTCACTGAATTCATGAACCTACAATATTAAAATGGCAATGGAATATCCATTTCTAACAAAAATATACCAAAACAAAAGAGATACAAAGGAAGAAACATCTTGTATTTCTATATACAAGATGCTAGGATAGATATACAGCTACTTTCTCTTAATTAAACGAGAAGAAATATCTGAATTAATAGTATTTAGACAGCATATCATGTCTGCATCTTGTGCTATGAATAACAACTAAAAAGATAACAATATGCAATTTATTAATTATTGAAACTGCTTTAATTGGTTTTGAAACTGTCTCATTGCTCTCTCAATAAAATTAATAAAAAATTAATAAATACAAAAATAAAAAATACCAACTAATTAAATCTATTTTTCCTTTAAGCAATGATGAACAATTCTATGTAGCAGCATCATCCATGAGGGTTTTACAATACTGTACCAGCTCAGAGGGCAGGAGATCATGGCCCAAGACCAATAGGAAATAATGGGTAGACACTTCTACCACCCCCGAGCAGGCTCTGACTGGACTGATTCACTAAGCCTCTTGAGAAATAGTCAGTAGCCTAGGCTGGCTGCACTCTGGACTCCCCATTTCCTTACCTGGACAAAAGGAACCTGAGGAATACCTACCTTTGCTGAAAGAGTCACACTGCTGTTCTCACACAGAACAGTATCTTTGGCGAGTTCAGTAGCTTCTGTCACCACATAGAGGTTGTTGCTTCTCCTTTGGCAAATGCTCAGAAATGATGGCTCTGAGTCCAACAGCTTCCTTGAGGGCACATGAAGAGTAAAGCTCAGAGGGAATGGTGTGGTACCCTTCAGCATGTTCTAGGTCCACTTCGCCAGAACTAGAAGGGATTAGTCGTTATTTTGTTTATTTGTTTGTTTGTTCATTTTTTGGTTCAGTGCTTTTGACAGTGAGCCCTAAAGGAGTAAGTGCATGTTGGATCCAGAGATTGAGGTGCCTAGGGAAAAGAACATCTTTGCCAAGCAGCATGGATGTGACCCCATTTCTAGTGGCAGTGTAGGTGTGAGAGTGTGTGTCCTGTAATGTTTAAGCCACCTGCATTTGACTAAATTACGTTGGACCCAGTAAGGGACAATTTACAGATTACACACCTGAAACTCCTCAAAGGGAGGAAGTAGATTGGTTCAGATGTTTAAAAACAGGCTTGAGAATGCTGTGTTTTGAAAGTTCAGTGTCCATACTAACATGCCTAGGTTACAATCAGGGAGGGCTATGAAATAGAACAAGTATCACCAGGCATGGTAGGGCATGCCTATAGTCTCAGCACTTGGGGATCTGAGAAGCTGAGGAAGGAGGATAGCAGTAGGTTCAAGGTCAACATGGGTTACACAGTGAGTTCAAAGCAAGCCTGAACTACATAGGATGATCCTGCCTCAAAAAAAAAAAAAAAAAAAAAAGTGTGCCCTAAGAGGGAGGAGGCTGGTTGGTTTTGAGTAACATGGGTGGGATTTTAATGACTGGCACATCCAAATGAAGTAGATTGATGGATGACACAAGCATGATACTTCTGAAGAATGAGAGAGTGTCTCAGTTACTTTTCTCTTGTAGCTGAGACAAAATACCTGACACCTAACATTAAGGAAGGAAAGGTTTATGTAGCTCACAGTTTGTGGAGTTTTCAGCCTACACTCAGTTGGCTTCAAGACAGAATGGCACATGGTAGAGGGTAACAGTTCATGGTGGCAAAAAAATAGCAAAACAGAAAGAACAAAATGGGAGGAGCAGTGCCAGCAGGAGCATAGGTAGAAGGTATGTTCTCTCCTGTCCTTACACTGCATTCAAGCCACCCCAGAGCAGATGTAGCACTCACATCCACAATCCCAGTAGCACTTTTACTCTTGCTCTCAGCATTGGATTAGGAATTGATCACAAACTCTAGAATCCTGCCCCAGTGACTGCATGAGGTTTTTGCAGGACAACTAGACACAAGCCATAATAGACAGGTTTGAAATATTAAGAGCAGAATGTGCTTCATTTCATTCTGAGACTCAATTTTAAGTCTACACAAAATCCCAGAGGAGTTGGTGTCCTGGTGTCACATTCATGTGGAACACAAGAGTTCAATAATATGCTCAGTGAAGGAAGTCACACGAGCTAGGATTTCCCCCTTGATGTTGGAGGAAATTCAAGCCTCTTCTCCTGTCTCCAACGGTGGACTAAATCAAGCAAACAATAAAGCTATAAACTCAAAGAAAGTTAAATTAAGCCACCTATCTAGAGGAGCAACAATAAAAACAATCAGAAAGAGTGAACATTTACAGGATTTGTAGCATATCATGGAGAAAGACAATACACCATATTGTTCACATAGATTAAAAAGAAATACAGTTTATTTGAAGAAATAATAGACTAGTACACTAATTCATCTGTTTGAGCTTTGAAAGAAACCACAAATATGTGCTAGAGGAAAGGCAGCCTCTTTCATAAGGGGTTCTGGGAAAACTGTGTATCCACATACAGAAAATATTTCCCACTATGTCCTAAACTAAAATCAGAATGGATCCATGAGCTAAGCAGACTAAGCACGTGCTTAGCCAAGTAGAGGGACAAGGGTTCAATCCCCAGTTCTATATGTTACACCAGTCCCTCCCTTGGGTCCTTCTGAGCCAGCAACCAAGTCTGTGTGTGGTGTTTAATCCAGTGCTGCAAAGGCTGAAACCAGGGGATCACTATTAGTTGAGGTGCACAGTGAGACTCTATGCCAAATACATTAATGAAATGAAGAAATAAATAAAAATTTTAAGACAGAATCATTTGCTGAGGGTATAAGCTCAGCAACACAGCTCCTTCCCAGAAAGTATAAGATCCTGAAAATTCTGGATACAAATACATATATATATATTTGTATATATATTTGTATATGTATATGTATATAAATATACAAATATATAAATATATGTATTTATATATATTTGTATATTTATATATTTATATGCATATATTTATGTATTTATATATTTATATATACAAACACATAGAGTAAAAACAGAAATATTTAACCTGCTCAAAGATAAAATAGGTAAAAAAATTCATGATAAAATATGTATGAACATGGCCTTTCTAACAAAACACAATCACAAAAGATAGAACATCAACAATGAACAAATGGAATCATGTAAAATTTGTGTTTCTGCACAAGCAAGGAAACAACCAGCAGAGAGAAAAAACAACATACAGATTTAGGGTGGTGGAGGTTTGTCATTTGTACCTTGGACTAATATGTAGAATATATGAAGAATTAAAAAAGGTGGACACCCCAAAATAAAATATGCAATCAAAAAAGCACAAGTGCAGTGAATAGACACTTCTTAGAAGAATAAATATAAATGGCCAATAAATACATGAAAAATTCAATATCTCTAGCCATTTGAAATGCAAATTAAAACACATGCTGTCTACTCCAAAAAGGATAACTGTCTACGAGAATTCAAATAACAAATGCTGGTGTGGCTATAGTGGGAAGAACTTTCTACACTGCTCATAACAATGTAAATAGGTATAACTTATGGCAATCAGTATGTAGATTCCTAAAAAACTAAAACTAAAAATTCTATCTAACCCAGCTATCCCTCTTCGATGTATCTTTCCAAAAGAGTTAAAGGTATATGAAAGTATATAGGTAACCTATTTGTCTAGGGATAGGAGTTGGGCCCCATCCCTGTGTTTTAAGGAGAGAATATATCTATTGGATATAACAGTGTCATCAGAGCTGTCAGCAGAGCTGCACAATCTAGCTATATCTTGGACATAGCCTATACAACATCAAAGATGAATCGATAAAGGAAACGTGGAACTGATCCATGCAAGGTCATGGAGTACCGCTCTACCAAAAATAAGGGTATGATTGAGACATTTGTAGGAAAATGAATGATTCTTGAGGCCACAAGCCTAGATGTTACATGGTTTCTCTTTACAGCAAGCCCAGAAAATAATCACAAAATAAGAGGTAGATAATTGAAATAAGGAAATCACCAACTATAAAATAACCCCCCATAGAATTCACCTTCCTACTGTTTTTGTCTACTGACATTCCACTTAACCCTTCTCCTCCATTGGTGTGCATTTTCTCTTATCTCTTTCCCTCCACTTTTACACACAACATGCCAGAGGATGCACTGACAGCAATTCAACATAGTCTGCTAGAGGCATTGAAAACAGACTGAAATGATCAAAACAAGCTGTAATGTTTAGAAATAGTTTACACTTGATTCTGATGACACTGTTATATTCACTAGATATTCTCTCCCTAAAGCATAGTGACAGGCAGAAGAGTATAAAACTGAAGTAAAAAAAGTAAAGCCATATTGACATGTTCATCTGTAAAAGGATCAAGTCACCAACTTCTGACATTATCAGTCCTATGGAAAACCCACTACTATTATGGACTACTGGACTATATCGAAATATATTGCTGAATCCACTTACCTACAATATTTAAATGGCAATACAACACCCTTCTCTGACAAAACTAAAAAGAAAAAAATGGGATACAAATGAACGACCATTTTTTTTGAGGATAAAACTTTATTGGAAAGAAAAGCTTCTGTCGAAGAGCGACAGCAGGGGGGACCCGAGCGGGTTGCCCAGGAAGCTGCCTCTTTCCGGGTATTTTTATAGGGCAAAACCATGCGGGACTAAGGTAGAGAAGGGGGTCTCACTTAGGTGGATGTGGGGTGGGACAAAACTATCGTCAACCAATGGGATTACAAGCACCATTGCTCAGGTAAAGGAGAAGCCAGTCAAGGAGTAAGCCTGCATGAATACTGGACAGGGTCTCTTCCCCTTGGGGGTTGGGCTAGTAACTCACTTGGGTTTTTTCAGGATCGCTACCTATTTACAATATCAATCCTAGGTGCTACTCTTTTAACATTTATTTGGCCTTAAGGTCTGGTTAAAGGCAGGAGCCTCTGTCCCTCCCAGAGTTGTGGACATGTTTTTTCCTGTATTATCTCTTTCGAGGGCTTGGCCCTGCCTGACTGCCTAAAAATATTTCTATCTAACTCCTCTGCCTACAACATTCTCCCCTCTGAAGAAGCAACCTGAACTGTCGTTAGGGAACATGGGTGAAGACAGCTCTGGCTTCTTCAAGCTGAAAGGGGTCATAGTTGTTGATCAGCAGTCAGATGTACTCTTCAGAGGTTCTATCTAAAGGCCCTAGATAGAGAGTAGGCATTTTCATTACAGCTTTGAATCTGAAGAAGACAAAAGCAAGGAAACAATTAAGTATGTATGGGTCAAATAATCATATCAACAGGATGACTATGAAAAAGCAAATGGACAACCACTAGGAAAATAACAAGGTAGAAAGTATTAATTATTGAATCTTTGATGTAATTCAGGTATAAAAAATGATACGCAAACAGTATCATGTATGCACCTTCTATGACACCAAAACATTATAAAAAGTTTGCAGTGTATTAATTTATCAAGTCCATCTTGTCAAGGTATCTTAAAACTGTCTCATTGATATTTATACTTCAATAAAATAAAAATTAAAAAAATAAAAATAAAAAAATTGAGTGGGAAAAAAGGAAAAGCAAGTTAGATATCTCTTAAATGTGGGGTTTAATCCCTTTTTTAATCTTTCATGGCCATTTTGTACAGTTTCAAATAAACTGGCATTTTTAATTATTATTGGGGCACATGAATTGGCAGAAAGAGGGAAAACACCAAGTACTCTCCAGTTGGCAAGTGGGGCCACTGGCTGTGTAACTACCAACAGATCTGCATAAGCATCTATTGAAAGTTTCACAGGCTTTTTCCTTATATTGGCAGTTATCATGGGTTCCCTCAGGCTGAGGGAAGACACAGAACCACCTCAGTCTAAAACTTTCTCTGACTCCATCATAAACACTTTTTCTTTTTTAGCAGCTTTGGACATTTTCTGTTTGAAATGTCCCTTCTGTCTGGGTCCAAGGAAGCATAACTCTTTCCCATTTTTGGACTGGCCTTTGTTCCTGTAGGCTGTTAGTGTCACCATTCTTATTTTTCATCTGTAATTCTATTTTGTATCTTTTTTACTGAGACATCTTTTGAGCAATTTTTATTAACTTAGACAAATTTATTTTTGCAAATCCTTTTTACTTCTGTAGCTCATGTCAGATACTGAGGTCCACTGAACAACATATAGACAAAATCTGGTGGATGTCAGTTAAAGGAATCTTAATTTAGCATATTTGTTATAGCTTTTACCTGTATAATTACCTGGCTTTTGGTACCTTTTAGGAAAGAACAAATTTTCTGAGAAATTAGAGCACATATAATCAAAGCATTTGAGCTGATAAATATATTTGTAAACTTTTTTGAAACCTAGCAATAGTAACTTACTAGCTTTCAGACCTGTTTATTTATTGAGTCTGACAGTTTGTTATAAGTCTCTCTACCTTTAGTTAAGAGACATCACACCTGTATTATCTATGAGCATGAAATACCTGAGTTACATCAGAAATCAACCAGATTAACTTATGTATTTATCACGAAATACACAGCATTTAATCAGATTAAACCAATGAAATACCTTTAAATCTTATACATGAACAATATATTACATTTGTAAAACGTCAGTCTCAGCATCATCTTGATTAGTAAGTAACCTGAATATAATGTAATATCTTAGTTATAGCTAAAGCAACACATCTTTTAAAATCTTTTTATTGAGGTACAATGACTGGAAGGTCAGGGCTGGAGAAGGACAAACAGACCTGTGCCAATGTCCAGCAATAGGCTGGGTTTCTCTTTTTTTTAGTCATGATTACTCAGGGCTCCTCTGATGAGATGACAGGTAGAGACTATCTGTCCAGAGGGAGGAGGCAGGCCCAGGGCCCTTCAGTCCTACTGGACCACCTGGGAAGCTGAGTCTGAGCTCTGGGACCTTCACCTCAGAGTGCAGTCTCATTTTTAGTGACTGTCTTAGCAGTCAGGGCATGGCTTGTGGGCATCTTAAGGCATCCCCTCTTATGCCGTCCTGGCTTCTGACAGCAGTAGCAGATGAACCTCATCATCATTGAGCTCTTTTTGAAGCCAAGAGAATCAGACTTAGGGTCTGTTTTGAGGCTGCAAAAGCAGTCACTTTTTTTTGTTTCCTTGTTTTCTTTTCCTGGTTTTCTCCCAGTTCCAATTATAGGACATTTAAGTAGTTCCTACCAAAGTATCAAATGAGTTGTCTGGAGCAAAAGCTATCTTTTGTAGCTCCTGATCTGTAAGAGTAATCTGTCCCTCATCATCTCAGGAAGTATGTTTTACTAGTGCATCTACTAAACATTACAAGAAATCAGAGGGGTATGTATCCTTCTCCTAGTAAACTAGCTAACATTTAAAATAACTAGAAGGCTTGGTTCTAGTTTTTAGACCTTCAGAAATACACACTTGAATGAAAAATGTCTTTTCCATTTTCTCTGCCTGGCTTGCAGTCAGGCCAGCAGGGGTCTGAATGCCTGGGGTCGGAGAGAACTGGAAGTTCCACAATGGTTGTACCAGTCTGCACTCCCAACAATACTGGAAAAGGGTTATATTTTCCCCACAGGCCCTCCTGCATGAGTTCTTGTCTTTAGCCTTCAGCATGCATAAAAACTATTTTTTCAACACCATTTATGAAAGAGTATATCTTTATTCCAGTAAACATGTTTGACCACTTCATCAAAGATAAGGTGGTTGGTTGAGTATGTTTGTAGTTTTTCTGCATCTTCTAATCTTTTCCACTCATGTATAGGTCTGAGTTTTTAGGGTTTGTTTTTTTTTTCTGTTTTCTTTTCTGTTTTTCTTTTCTTTTCTTTTTATTTATTTATTTAATTGGTTTTGTTGTAATTGTTGCTGTTTTTTGCTGTTCCGTGCTGATTTTATAACAGAAGGTTTATAGTATAATTTCAACTCAGGGATGATGGTTCCTCCAGCATTTCCTCTGCTGCCTGGATTGTTTATTATGCTTTTTAATTTTTTAACCAATTTTACATGCTTATATCTGGTGTCTGAACAATTCAAAATGAACTATAACAATTGTTGAACTCCTATCATTTTGTTTAGTGAAACTCTGTATTATTGCTAATAGTGTTTTTTCTTCTTTTTTCTAATGTATTTAGTAGAGGGTCAACAGGGTCTCAATCCATAGATCAGTCCTATTCATCCTCCTCTTTTCAGCCTCCCAAGCACTGGGATTACAGGCACATTCCACCATGCCCAGTCTCAATTGCCATTTCAGTGAGCCAAGGGGCATGTGGCGGGTACAGCAGCCCGGGGATCAAAACCCTGACCCCTGAGTCTGCCTAAGCAGGCATTTTAATCTGTTGAGCTATCTGGCAGGCCTGTTTTTCTCTTTGATAAAAATATACTATTTTAAAAATAGAAATAATACTAAGAAGAAAAGATGAATCCATTTCTACAGCAGTAGACTTCTAAATACAGACTAAGGAAGTGGGCTGTGAAGTGTTTCTAACCCAAACTAACATATGCTGTGAAACTGTCTTGGAAAATTGATGGAAAGATGCAAGTATGTTAGAAAACACCTCTAATTCCAACACTTGCAAGGCTGAGGCAAGAGAATTGCTGTGATTATATAGCTTATATAGCCTAAGCTATATAATGGGCAAGATCATCCTGAATTACAGAGTTAGACCGTGTCTCAAAAATAATTGATGGAGAAATAAGGACATTCCATAACAAAGAAGACATTAAGCTAACACCAAACAAACATTTCAAACAATAGGAAAATGAAAAAAAAAAACAAACAACTAAAAAACAATAGAAGAATATCATACACGGGACAATATAGCCAACAAAGCCAAAATGTCAGGTGGAAGGAGCATATCAAGCAAGAGGTTTAGTTAAACAAAAGGGAAAAAATAAGAGTCAACAACAGAAAAAGAATACAATGACAAAAATAATAATAAATCATAATATAAATGGCCTCAATTCTGCAGTTATAAGATTCAGATTGAGACACTGGGTCACGAAACAGAATTTAGCAGGCTATTGCATTCAAGAACTCATATCATCCCAAAAGGAATTCATAGAGAAAAAAAAATCAAAGATGGAAAATATTCCATCCTTTCAGAGCTACAAGTCAGCTATGAATGAAACAGTAGACTTAATCCACTGATGACTGGAGCGATCTCATCCTCCCATTGCCCTCCGAACACTACAGGCTGCTGAAGGGTACCACAATTTAACAGTAGCACTCAAAGTATGCACCTAGCACTACCCTGCTATCAAAGCTGAGGATGACATTACAAGAGAATAGTACAGGTGAGTGTATATGATGGAAAAGATGCAAATACTCTTCATAAAATGTTATCAAATAAATTTAACAGCATATCCCCAAGATTTGACTGAGGTACAATACAGAGACTACATTGAACACTACATCATTCTACACTTCAGATGTGCCAAGGCAGTGGACTCTAACTAAAAATGAATAGTTAGGAAAGATGATCAACATGTTATTTCACTTGATTGTACTCACTGAGATATGGACATATGTAGAACAAAATCATCATACTCTAAATCCTGAATTCACAGAATTTTAATTTTCAGCTATACTAAATTGAGCTTGGAAAAACAATTTAAGAATAACAACATGATACGAAGAAATGCATGATTTAAAGAGATTTTTAGCATCTTTATCTCATTATAATTATGACTGATCTTTTTTTCCATTCTTTTCCATTACTGAGAACCAAACCCAGGAACTGCACATTGAGTAATACCCACAGCATATTTTTAGTTTTTATTTGTGAGAGAGACTCTCTAAATTGATGAGAAGTCCAAGTGGATTCAGACAGAAATTTCTCCTAAATTGCAGGAATTATAGGCATGTAGTACCATCCCTGATTATTCATTATGGCTCATGTCTAGGTGTCCTGACAAAGCCTCTTATAGTCACTGGGGTGCATTCTGCATTTCATGTTTAATTCATGATCCAATGCTGGGATCCTGAGTGTGAGTGCTACATCTGCCCTGAGGCAGGGAGCCTGAATTCAGCATAAAGAAAGAAGAGAGCCTGCTCTCCATCTTTATTTTTTCAGTGCTCTTCTCTTTTTGTTCTTGCTGTACTCCACCCTCATGAATTGCTGCCCTCTGCCATGTGACACTCTGCCAAGTATGGGCTGAAACCTCTGTAAACTACTTAAACCTTTCTTTCCTTAATTTGGGGTGTTGTGTGTTTTGTCCCAGCAATGAGTGAAAAATAACTGAGAAACTATTGACCTATTTTTTATTGTTTATTTCCTCATTATCTGTCCATCTCACCTCTGTTAAATATAAGTTGCTTTGTGACAGTCTGTCTTATTCCTAGCCTCCAGATTAAAATAATAGATAAAAATTGTGCTAATAGACACACATTAAGAAAATGGTCATTACTTGATTAAAGGAATAAATACCGAAAACTAGCATAACTGGGGACATAAATATCCTCATTTTGAGCCCAACAGCAAGTCCTACATGAAGCTGCTTGGCTAAGGGGAGGAGCAGCTCCTCAGAGTCTAATGACCTGCACCTCACCTGTTTTGAAGGATGTCCAGGTTGCAGTTTGGGATGTTCACACTCTGAATCTCCTTGGTGGATCCAAGAGACCAAGCAACCCCTCCTGACACCCTGCTGTCCACATCAGCCTTGACACTCACAAAATCCTTCAGCTTGTTGGCCTCAAAGTCCTTGGTGGTAAGTGGTTCAAATACTACAAAGTCTGGAAAGACAAGGAGGACTAGAGAGACATAGCCAAAAATTCATATGGAACAGTTGGTAATGGAAATACAAAAATGAGAGCAATTTTTGCCCCAGTGTTCTTATTCATTTAAATCTCCTATTAAGAAGATAATGTTAGAAGCAAATTATCACAGTGGGCAAGTGCTGAACTCCATCCAGACATTTCAAAACAGGAGTAAATTCTTATCGTTTACAAATGGTAGCATTATTAGTGTCCAGGAGACAACAGGAACAGCATCCCACCACTAGGGGCAGGTCACAGGAATAGAAAACATTAGGGATTTTGAGGCAGACTGACCTGGGTTTGAGGTCTAGTGCTACCAGTTCCCAGGTGTGGAACTATGAGGAAATTCACTTATAAACTTCTATTTACTTTTACATCAAATGAAGCCACTCATGAATCTCTTGTAAACATCAAGTTCTAGTAAATGTTTGTATCCAGATATCAGCAGATCCTCAATATTAGCACTCTGTCTCATGTTTTCAGGCATGGTGGAGCCTAAGACATTTGTCTAAATGTCTTCAGTTACATAGGTGCTGTACAATATTTCTGTACATTGTTTATAACACAGGAAACTTTTTCCCCTGGCTGAGAATGCCTGGGACTAAAGAACTTGGTTCATGAATTTGCATGAGGGAATATCCAACTGGAATGTCCTCAGGATGTTCCCCACTCAACAGCTGAGATCTCCTCAGTATTATACTCAATGGATGGAATTTGTTGGCATCCAGTGCACACATGACAGGCATCATGTCTTTGCCTCTGAGATGTTCGTTCATGCTCTTGGTGGCCCAGTCAAATATACTTGGCATGTTACTAGAAGCAGATAGGAGGAGACACAAAGTTTAACTGGAAAGAGGAAGATAAAGACTAGCTCTCACTTACTTCAGATATTTTCATAACAGAAAAAACCTACGCATGAGAAATCAAATCTTAACTTAGCATGGTAACTAGATCATAACTCTCTTAAATGTTCTAAAGACAGCCTGGGCCTCTGACAGAAGCACTGCTGTGAAATTCACTGCTCCTCCTGGTTGTAGATACCAAACCTGGTGACCATTCTTTTTAATTCAGGGGTTCTTTAGAGGACAGAAAGGAGGAAGGTTCCTTTCTATCTGCAACTGTAAAGCCAGAGAGAAGGTTAGGTTCATGCTAAAGGACCATAGTGATAATATCATGATGGTATTGAGGATTTTAGACATTTTGTGTGAAGGTCCCACTCAGAGGTGACATTTTTGTTCAAATGTAAAGGAGGAAGATATTAAAAAAAAAAAAAAAGGAGCATTATTTGAGATTATTCCAGGTAGAACAACCAGCTGGAGCAGAGTCTCTGAACTCACATAAGCCTGAAGAAATGGGGAGCAAAAGAAAGATGATGGGGTCAGAAGAAAGAGGGGACACATTGATGCACGGTTGACCCCAGAGAATCTTCCTATTTCTCTGATTTGCAATGAGAATAGGAATGCTCAGCAGGGAGAAGCTCACAAGTGAAACATCTGGTGCACATGTTTATGTCTTGTTTCTGTCAATGGTGACAGTAGACTGAAGACACAAAGCAGGATGTACAGTTGGCCTGGCTTTGTAGTAATCTAGGTAGGGCTTTCAGTGGGCTGGATCAAGTCATTACAGGTACAGTGACAAGAAGTGATGACAGGAGCAATATCTAGGTACAGAGTAGAAGACAAGGTAGCACTCTCAGCCCCTATACTCAGACCAACTCAAGAAAGTGCTGTGAAGACCAGGAAAGCAATTCTGAGGTGGCTTCTTTGCCAGAAAGTGAGGTGAGGAAATGGAGGCATCAAGCAATGGGTCTGACAGAAACAGAAGGGGACACAAGATAGCTTGGCAAGTATAGGGACCTGGGTTTGATCCCTGACCCTCCATCCCACACATACACCAGCTCCAGGTAAGCTGTGACAGCTACAGAGACTAGGTGTGAAGGTCCATGCCTATAGTGCCAAGGTTAAGGAAGCTGTGACACGAAGATCACTACAAGTCAGAGCTGCATAGAGAGACTCTGTACCAAATAAAAGGGAAAAAATTAAGAAAATAAAACAGTTACCTGGGAGCCATGAATCATGGAAAGGAAAGTATAGGTGGCTGGGGAAACTGCAGAGAATAAGTCACACATGCATGTGCCATTGGTGTGCTTTCAGTGTACCTGTGAGCACACAGAGGACTTGCTTTGTGGACCCCTTCGAAGCTAGAGGAAGGATTGAAAGGTCCTTAATGTGACATTCACAGAGAGTGATGCAATGATTTGAAATACTCCTGGAGAGATTTAGGTCTTCATCACAAGCACACAAGAAAACAGCATGCACAACCAAAAGATTCCTGGAGCAGATCCTATGTTGTACTTGATGCATCTACCTAGCAAACAGCCATCAGGGAACAAAGAGGACAGTCCTAGACTACTTGCCACTGCCAAGGTCAAGAAAGCTACTGAGCAGCTATTGAATCAATTAGAGGTACAGTGAAAGAGAATTCCCTTCCCAAAGGTAACATGTGTTAGCTGATTTGTTCATTCAGATATCACTCAGTCAATCAGCAAGCTCTTATGAATATCTATTAGATGCCATGCCCTCTCCTTGGAATATTTCCCTATGTGGTAAAATAGAAACAGCCTCTCATCACACCACATGTCGCTCAGTGACAGAGAAAGCTATTTACCAAATGATCTTTCTGATAAATACACGCTAGGTATGAATCATCATCAATAGCATCAACGATGGTTACCTACCCAATCAGTTTATAACTCAAAGCATAAGTGAGTCTAACAAAGCATCCTTGAAGGCTAAGAATAAGTACTATTAAGAGGAGATCAGTAATTGGTTGATTAAATATTTCTAAACATCACATTGATAAGAAGACATGATTTTTTTTATTTGCTATTTAATTTAATTTAGAAGACATACAGACAATACAATCATTTCTGTATCTTTTTTATGTATTTGGTGTAGGATTTCACTATGCAGCTGAGACTCTAGTGATGGTCATGTTTTCAGCCTGCCTAGTGCTGGAATTACAGGCTTATACCACCACACCCAGGCTTGGTGGTTCACTGCACCCAGAGACAAGGCTCGTGTGACATGTGGTACAGGGGACTGAACCCCATCTCTGCATTTGCCTAGGCAGGTACTCAGTGCCCTAATCTATCTCACAAGCCCTTTTGTATCATTTTGATAGAATTATAATTTAAATATCAAATTTTAATGTTATTTATTTTTCGAAAATAAAATCACTATTACTTTTCTTGGCAGACATGATTTTTAAAATCTGTAACATATGTATTTTTATATGTTACCCTATTTTTGTCTTTGTTTCTATTTGTTTTTGTTTTTCACTCATCAGAACAATAAAATAAAATAAAATAGACACAAATACTGCAGGTATGAGATAGCATAATGGAATACAGACGATGACATGCCTCTTAGGAAGACATTGCTCATTCTTTTCACAAGCACAAAACAGATGTTCATAAAAGAACACATATCACAAAGCAAGTCTATGAATATCAAGAATCAATATTCAAATCATATTTTATCATTAAAATATTGTTTATTTTTGTTTTTAGCATTTCAATATAAAAATATAATAAATGTTATGATTTTTAACAAGAAAGATGAAATATACATATCTAAATTATTAACAAGTCAAACAAGAAATGACAGTAAAACTTATGGAATAAAAGTAATCTGCTTCTCCTGGCAAGCACAAGGGCCTGAGTTCAATCCCTAGTTCCAGCAAAAAAATGAATAAATAAATAATCTGATACTTAAAAATATATTAGACATTTGAATTCTTTTTTCAGAAAGTAATTTAACAAGTTAACCAGTAAAACTAGCTAGTTAAGAATATGAACTACTAAGTAGACACAAAGGAAAATAAAAGTAAAAGTACAGGTAAAATAAATGCAGAACTTCATGTAAAAATATGCTAGTGAAGCCAAAAAAAGCTTCAAAGCTGATTGTAGGAAAAGACAAACAATGCAGACACACCGCCAAGGCATGGTGGTGCTAGTCTGCTGTCCTCAGTACTGGCCAGGCTGAGGCAGGAGGATTCCAAGGCTGAGGCTACCCTGGACACCTTAGTGAGACCTTGTCTTAGAATACAGCTTTTAAAAAGCCCCGGGGATGTAGCTCATGGTGTGGCATTTTTCTAGTACTTTAAGCCCCTTGACTCAAAATTCAGTACTAACAAAAAAAAAGGACATAGTTTGCTGAAACTTGAAAAGAAGGAAAAAAGAAAAAAACACCCATAAAGGGACTTATGAAAGAAAGAGAAGCATTGAAAAGACTGAACAATATTCTAGGAAAAAATAACATATAAACATACTTCAAAACTAATATTTAATTTTAAAACACCTGAGACTATTAAAGATATTTGAGTTTGTTCTGTTTTTTGCTCTCTGTCTCTCTGTCTCTGTCTCTGTTGCTCTGTCTTTCTCTTTCTCTCTTTCTCATTCTCTTTCTCTCATGATTGCTGGCCTGTTACCATTGTTGCTATTCCTCCTCAGGAAGTGCTATTCTCTACCATGAGCCCCTCTTCATTAGAGCCAGTTGAATATAGACTGAAACCTCCAGTAACTGTGAGCTAAATAACCCTCTCCTTCCTTCATTTTGTGGGTAGGGCATTTCTCCCAGCAATTAGAGAAGTGTAACTGAGACCCCTCCTATCAAGTACTCTCCCTGTGTGTCCTCTGTGGTAACTCAGTGTTTCCGCACAGCTCTACCTCACTAGGCTACGTCCATTCAATGAAACTCCAAGTAAAAGGAGAGACAGATACACCAAGCAAAGACAATGTCAATATGGCTGAATATGCACTGACGAGGACCAAAAAACCCACACCCAGCAAATACCGGGACATGTCTTCACAGGGTGGGCCTTGACTCCAACAAAAGAACACAAAATACAGGCCCACAAGGGATAGAGTCTCACAGGCTTGCTTTCCCTAATATCTGCCTCTGCCTCTGCTTTCCAAATACATCTCTTCAATTACCTCTCTTAAGCCTATATTAGGTGTGCCCGCTGAAGGGAACCCTCTGCTGCAAAACCCAGGCATGTGATGTGAGTGAGACCCACTGCCATGCCCTCAGGACCACTCAGGTGCCCCCCACCAGTCCCCCTGCCCCCTCCACCCACACTCTCAACCCCCTGCCCCACCACTGCCCCGCAGGCCCATAGAGTGAGTGAGAACTTGTGCTGCACATTCGGATCCTCCCAGATCCAGCCCAAGCACAGGCCTGGCCAGTGTGTGGGAGAGCTTCCAGTTCTCCTAAGCCTGCCTACAGAAAATCCCCGGACCGTTGCTAAGGATTCCAAGACTATATTGAATAGGAGGGGCGATAGAGGACATCCTTGTCTTGTACCTGATTTAAGAGTAAAAGATTTCAGTTTTTCCCCATTTGGGATTATATGAGCTTTTGGGTTGTCATAGATGGCTTTTATCAAGTTAAGATAGAGTCCATCTATTCCAATTTTCTGTAGGACCTTAAACATGAATGAGTGTTGGACTTTGGCAAGGGCTTTCTCTGCATCAACTGAGATGATCATGTGGTTTTTAGATTTCAGTCTATTAATATAGTGTATTACATTTATAGATTTTCAAATATTGAATCATCCTTGCATACCTGGGATGAATCCTACCTGGTCATGGTATATGATCTTTTTGATGATCAGCTGTATTCCATTTGCCAGGATTTTGTTGAGTATTTTTGCATCTATGTTCAAGCGAAAAGCAGAAATACAAAAGGAAACGTACAACAACTAAAATCAATTGAGTCAGATAAGGCAAAGTGAATGGCATATGCTGCAGGATACTAATCAGCTTTTCTTCTGGATGGTTAACAACCTAAGTTCACAAGTCAGAGTTGGAGAAATAGAAGAGCCACAAGGCCAGCTAACATTTTGGCCCTAGCCTTTCAAGGTCAGCGAAGACTCAGGACATAGGAGAACCTGTACTGCAACATCATGAAACTCAGTTGAGCTCCAAATTTTCTGAACAAGGAGATTATGGAGCCACAGAGGAAAGAGACTGAAGTTCTATAGTGTGCCTGGGGAGAGTCACATGGAGAGAAAACTTTCTCTCAAGCTCTCACAGAAAGCAAACTGGTCAAGCATTGGCCGTGACTCATCCACATGGATGACACAGACAAAGGATCTACAGAATAATGTACAGGACTACAAGATAAACCCTGAGAGGACTTCACTGACCACATAAGAAATATAAAGCTCATGTGTTGGTATATAAGTCTTGCTCTATCTGGGTCTTAACCATCTAGCAGAAAAGTATAAAAATGAAGTATACATCGCAGGGCCATAATATTAAGCTGAGCTGTAAATGGCTATGGTCCACAACTTCTTTAAATAACTCACTATTATTGTGGAATGCTGGACTGTGTTGGATTGTGGTGTCGAGTTCAAGCACCTAAGTTAGCTGAATGACAATGGAGTGCCCACCTTTGACAGGTGTAGACAAAGGAAGGGGTATAGAAACAAAAAATCATGATGTGTGCGTATAGACAGTACAGTTGGGATAGATAACACTGTGCTTCTACATAATCCTATGAGAGGCAAGATCTGCACTGATGGTGGTTGGACAGGATATTATGTTGGCTTCTAGTACTATGGTCATCCACTAGGAAAATAACTATTGAATTTTTGATATAATTCATGTATAAAAATAAGATTAGTAAGGAGCTACAGTCTTAATTTACTGATAAGAGACATCTGCTAAAATAATATCTGTAAATATAATATCATGTATGCACCTTGTATGATACCAAAACATTATGAAAACAGTTTGCAATGTATTAATTTATTGAATCTGTCTTGTTAAGGTGTCTTGAAACTGTCTGACTGATATCTGTACTTCAATAAAATAAAAAATAAATAAATAAAAAGAACACACAAAGAATAAAAAAAAAAAATTCCCAGACCAAAACCCAGGCACACCTCAGGAGTGAAACCCCCTGCCGTTCCCTTGGGATCTCTCCACCTCTCCAGAGCCCATCTGCCAAACCCACCAAAGGGGCACAACAACTTCACTTCCCAGTGCTGCACCAGGAAGGAGCTGGGCAAGACAGCTAGACCCAAACCGGGCACAACTGGATTAACTCGAACTTAATAGATCAGCAACCAAATTTCAGTAAGTGCTAAGATTATAACTGCACCAAAGCTCTACACCAGAGTTCTACAAAATGACAAAGAGAAGGAGCAAACTGCAATTTCAGGCCTCGAGCCCACTCAGAACAAGTGCAGAGGACACTAGCTCAGCTGAAATGTATGAATTACTAGCATCTAAAGCAAAGAAACAATACCAGGAAGTATAGAGGAACTCAGATCAGAATTAATCTCTGAAATAAAAAGGAAATCTCTGTATTAGTAGCACCTGAAGCAAAGAATCAAATGCAGAAACATATACAGGAAACCTGATCTTGAAAAATCTCTGCAGTTAAGCCAAGGATACTCAGGAAACAGAGGAGGTCCAATGCTAAAGCAATGCGTAATGTCACCAAAGGAATCACCACATGGGTTCCCCTTATGTAACCTACAGAACAGACTTCCCCTGGCAACATTTCAGGGGAAAATGACTTCCTGCAAACTAGAAAGGACAGCTCAAGCTGGGCCCTGTATTTTCACAACAGCAGAGGTGGTACTCACTGGCCACTCTTTGCCTCTTTCTCCTCAGAAGAAAACCCCATCCAGCTCCCTCCCTGGGGTTCCAGCTCACTGTAAGATCCTGTCCCTAGCTTCTACTTTTGTTCTTCTTCTGAAGAATTATCTGAAAGTTTCAGGAAAGTATGACATCCATGTCCACCTGACAGACAAGTAGGCACTAGAGGAAATTGTTCTGCAAAGCAAAGGGTAGTGTTCTCTCATGACTCTGAGTCTCCCTCCCCTTATCTGTTCTTTCTATGGTTACCTATTCTGCTCACTTCTTTAGCTCCTCCACACTTTCTTCTCTCTCACTTTAATACAAACATTTCTTTACTCATGCATCAAGTTCTTACCATGAAACTGTCATATGGGTCCAGAACTAGGGACAGTCTCAGGGATTTGGAGTTTAGGGATGAAATCCTTTCAACAGCCTTAAAGCTCCTGAAAATCAATCATAAATGTGGAAGAAAAGGAACACACCATCACTCTGGAAATTCCAGGAGTGGTTTAAAATGTAGTACTCATCTATACCTATGAGAATCCATAGGGCTCTGGGATCCCTGTCCACAAATGCTCAAAGAGGACAAGGTGGGAATTAAAAGTGTCCATATTTGTATCATGCCCAGCACATAGGAGCCTCGTCTACTCTCTCACCTGTACCAGGAATTCCTGAAGAATTGAACAAGTTCTGGATTTTCCTAGTGCTGTGCTTCTCCCAAATGGACCCATGTGATCTAATCAGATGCAGTGGTAACACAGTGCTTGCTTGAAAGAAGTGAGCCTGTCTCCCTGTTTAACTAATGTGTTCCTAGTCATTGTTTATACAGACTCCTGCTCTCAGAGTCCTCAGTAAATGTTCCTTGCATGCACTTTTGAATGTAACCAGCATGCTCATATGGAAAGAAAGTTTGGTATATACAGATTTATCAAGATACATACAGATTTCCAATGTGAGAAGGCAATCTGTAGTTTCTACTCAGAAATTCAGATTCTCTCTCTCTGTCTCTTAGTCAACATTTCCCTTGTTCCACAGGTCCCTCTATTCTTCATACAAAAAGAATCAAAAATATTCATTCTTCATCCCCAAATTTGCAATTGACATATCATGGCAGAATTGCCCTCCAACTAAGTACTCTTCTTTCCAGGACTACATGTTCTCTACATTTGGCTCCACAGTCTACCTCACTGGACTCCCAGGCCCATTCCATGACATCAACAGTGAGGGGAAAAGACAAAAACACCAAGAAATGAAAAGTTGCACTCTTGCTGAATATGAACTGGCTAGGACCAACGTAACCATAGTGAGCACACATTATCACACCTATGCAAGGAGTGGGCCTTATCTCCACAGTAGTAGACACAAAATTAGGCCCACCCAGGAGTGACTTTTAAAGCTTTGTTTCCCCAAACACTAACTTTGCTTTCTCTATCCCTCTCTTCTTTTGACAATCTCTTAAGACCAAGAGCCCTATTATGGACAGAGAATTCATTGAAGAACCAATGGGATGTCAGCAAAGGCATCACCAGGTTGACTTGCCTTTTGTGGATTGAAGGATCCAGTGGTAGTGTTTGCTCCTCTGCCATGGGCAACATTCCAGCTGGGTCATGGTATGCAGTCCCTGTGGGCTGTGAAAAATTTCTGACAAGTCAGAATAAAATGATGCATGTACTGCACCCCAGGAAGGAGAGATGGTAACCAATGGCCTTTCTTTTGCTTTCTCCTCAGGAGAAGGAAACCCAACAGAGCTACCCCCTTGGCTTTTTGCTCACTGAAGACTTCAGTTCTTGGCTGCTCCTCTTCTGTGAGTAAATTTCCTGGGGAAGGCTGCAATGCAGGTTGTGCCCTTCTGATTTTCTTTTTCCATTGAATGCAAAGACAAAGGAGAAAGCCAGACGTGGTAGTGCATGCTTGTAATCCCAGCACTTGGGAGGCTGAGGCAGGAGGATTATTATGAGTTCGAGACCAGCCTGAGCTACAAAGTGAACTTAAGGCCAGCCTGAACTGCATAGAGAGACCCTGTCTCAAAAAGACAAAAAAAAAAAAAAAAAAAAAAAAAAAAGACAAAGGAGAACATTCACTCATGAGGTATAGGCACTTTCACTTCCCCATTTCCCTTCCTCCATATTTATGTCCTTCCTTCTTCTCCTCACTTTACACCTCCTCTCCACTTGCTGTTCTTTCTCACTTTGCATTTCAACACAGAAATTTATCCTGTTAATTTTCTCTCAGCTCATGGCTTTCACTCTATCACTGAAATTGTCCTAAGTGTCTAGAGAGGTGGAAAATCTCTGTGCTCTGGACATAGAGGATAGAATCCTGGAATAGCCATAGAGATTCTCAATATCATCACTCAGAGTACAAGAAAAGGGCCAGCATGGGATTCTGGATCATTCAAGAGGAGTTTTAAATCTAGCGCTTAGGGGCCAGGAAGATGGCTCAGTAGAATAAGTGCTTCCCTGGCAAGGGCCTGAGTTCAATCCTCAGTTCTGGAAAAAAAAAAAAAAAACCTAGTACTTAACTCTATATATGAAAATCAGTGGTGCTATGGGATCCAGGGCCACATCTGCTTAAAGGGGACATGATGAGGATTAAATGACTCTGTTTCTAAGTTGACACGTGCATAAGAGCTGACCTCGCTAACTCTCAGCTGTGCCAGCAATTCAATGTCTGAAGAACCGAACAAGTTCCGGTTGTTCCTAGTGTTCTGCTTGTTGCAAGAAGATACATGGGGCCCAGGGTGATCCAACAAGAGTGAATGACTACCACAGTGCTTGCTTGAAAGAAGTGGGGTCATCTCCTGTTTGATCAAAGGACATATCTATTGTTTCTTAATATGTACTCCTGCCAATGGAGTCTCAGGAAATGTTGCTTGCATGCTTCTATGAATAAGGCCATGGAACCAACATGCACACAAGAATGGCAAGCTCAGTCTCCTGAGTCACATAGAGATTTCCAACATCAGAAGGCAACCTGCAGCTGTCTATCCAGAAATCCAGATTCCCTCTCTCTTCATAAATACATACTTTCCCCAAAGTTTCCCCTGATCTTAATACGACTATCAAAAACAGCCCTTTTCTGTCCCCAAATTTGCCTTTGAGATACCACAGAAGGACAGTCCTCTGACCACATACTCTAGCTGCTTGGATCATTGCTATCCTTATTTAACTTCAGAGTCTACCCCTCTTCTCCCTGCTTCTCTGATTCCATGGAACCCAGAGTCAAGTCAGAAGACAGACATACCAGGCAAAGGCAAGTTGCACTCTGGCTGACTATGTGTTGGGTAGGATGAACAAAACCGCCAGCACCAACTGCCACACCTATTGAAGGAGTTGGCCTTATCTCCAGTTCTAGAAGACAAAAGAACAGGCCCACCTAAGAGTGAGTTTCAGAGGTTTGTTTTCCCAAAACTCTGCCTGTTCTTTCTATGTCCCTTGCTACAATTGCCTATCACTTAATCCAAAGAAAGGTCCCAATTATGGACATGGGGTCCAACAGCAACCCAATTGGTATGTCAACAGAGGCATCACAAGGTGGATTCCCTTTGTATGTACTAAAGGATCCAGTTCTAGTGTCTGCTCTTCTCCCTATAGCAACATTTCAGCTGGGGCATGGGAGGAGGTCCCTGTGAGTGTGGCAAATTTGTGACAGTTCAGAATAAAATGATATGTGTAATTAAACAACCAAATAAACACATGAAAAAAATGCTTCACATCACTAGCCATCCATGAAATGCAAATTAAAACAAAACTGAGATACCATCTCACCCCAGAAAGAATTAACAAATAAAACCAAATGTTGCAGAGGATGTGGGGAAGAGGGAACCCTTCTTCACTGCTGATGGGAATGTAGACTTGTACAATCATTATGGAAATTGGTGCAGAGTCTCCTTAAAAAACTAGGGCTGGAAATCCCATTCAAGCCAGCTATTCCCCTACTGGGAATTTTCCCGGAGGAACTGAAAACATCATATCATAGGGATATATGTGTACCTATGTTTATAGAGGCACAATTTGTGTTAGCCAATTTTTTGAAACAACCAAGATGCCCATCACATGAGGAATGTTTCAAAAAGATGTATTTTTATACAATGAAGTATTACTCAGATATAAAGAATGGTAAACTTGAAGCCTTCATATTTAAGAGGATGACACTTGAAGATATACTTATAAGTGAAATAAACAGCACCCACATGTGTAAATATCATATAGTCTCCATAGTATAAGTACTAAAAGAAGAATTACAAATAGAAAAGTATAACACAATTAAAAGGAAAGCAAGAATTTGAGGATTGGACAACGAGCAGAGGGCAAGGGGGAAAGCTGGGAAACATGGCAAGGGCAAAGCCATACATTTTTATGCACTAGATGGGTAAGGCAATGATCCTGAGAATCATCAGTAGGTTTTTGAAGCTAGTAGTTAATTGATAGGATTCTCACCCTGACTAACTATTTATACCGATACCTGTGAACCAAGCAACTGCACTGAAAATAGCAACGTATAATAGAAGGATCACACTTGGAATGCCTGTCATTCTGGTCTGCTAAATACGTACTTCTTTTCATGATATACCAATTATTACTATATTGTCTTTCAAATAAAGGTTTTCTTAAATAAAGGGTAAAAAATAAAAAAAAGACACAAGAAAAAAATGTCAAAGGACTGTCCTGCTACAATGCTATATGTAGTTAGATTTAAATTTTCTGTGTAAATATATGTAAGTATTCATTCCTATCTTTTAAATTGTTTTTCTTCACATTCTGTAAGGGCTTAAAGTTTAATATATAAATAGTTGATGGAAAATACCTGTTCAGTGTTATACCTGCAATGTTTGATACTTAAACAAATAGTGGGAGTAAACCAAACTGCATATGTTGCAGGGTAATGATAAGCTTGTGTTCTGGAGGGTTAACAACCTAAGTTTGCCTGTCAAAAATTGGAGAAAAGAAAGGGTTGCAAGGTTAGTGAACATTTTGGTGATAGTCTTCCTTTTTTCTTTTTCTTTTTCTTTTTTTTTTTTTTTTTTTTTTGGATTGAACTCAGGCCCTTGCACTTGCCAAGCAAGTGCTTATTGTACTGAGCCATCTCCCTGGGCCCCTGTAGCCTTTCAAGGTCAGTGAAGTCTCAGGACATAGAAGAACATCATCTGACTCAGTTGTGCCCCAAATTTTCTCATCAAGGAGATTATGGAGCCACAGAGGAATGCAATTGATGATGTATAGTGTGCCTAAGAAGAGTCAGATGGAGAGAAAACATCTCTCAGGCTTTCTCAGAGAGAAAATTGGTCAAGCAACAGCCATGACTCCTCCACTTGGCTGACACTGACAAAGGATCTACAAAGTGCAGGACAGGGTTATAGGACAGGGTATTTGACTGACCTTATCAGATTCAAAAGTTACATTTCTTATTATATAGGTCTTGCTTTATCTTGATCTTAACCATCCAGCAAAAAAAAAAAGTATAAAAATGAGGTATACAATGTAAAACCATATTAATATGCTGAGTTGTGAAGGGCTCAAGTCAACAACTATTGTGGCTAACCTACTACTATTGTGTGCTGCTGGACTGTTTTAGGTCGTTTTGGCTGAATTCATACACCTATAGTGTTTAGATGCCAATGGAATACCCATCTCTGGCAGGCATAAACAAAAAAAAAAAAGGGACTACAAAGGAAGAACCATTTTGTATTTGTATATACAGAATATTTAGTATAGATATGCAGCTACTTTTGTTTAACTCAATGAGAAGAAAGATTTGTACCAGTTGTGTTTGGACAGGATATCCTGTCTGCTTCTTGTACTGTGGATAAACACTAAGAAGATAACAATGTAGAATGTATTAATTATTGAAACTGTCCTAATAATCAGCTTTGAAACAATCTCATTGATATTTTTTCTCAAAGAAAAATGATGCTGGTGCTAGGGAGATAGCTCAGTAGAATAAGCGCTTGCCTGGCAAGAGCAGGTTCATGAGTTCAATCCTCAGTTTCACAAAAAAAAAAAAAAAAATCTACAAAGTGAGGTACAGGGTTACAGAATAAACCCTGAGGGGACTTGACTGACCTCATCAGATACAAAAGTTGCATTTATTGTTATATGGGTTTTGCTTTATCTTATTCAGCAGAAAAGTATAAAAATGAAGTATATAAAATGAGGCCATAATAATATGCTGAGCTGTAAATTGCTCTAGTCAACAACTTCTTTGGATAACCCCCTACTATTGTGGACTGCTGGACTGTGTTGAAGTATTTTGCTGAATTCAAGCACCTATAATAATTGAATTAGCATACCCTCCCTTGACAGTACTAAACAAAAAAAAGGGATATATACAGGAAGGTCCATTCTGTATTTGTATATACAGAACAGTTAGGACAAATATGCAGCTACTTTCATGTAATTCTATGAGAAGAAAGATCTGTACTAATAGTATTTAGACAGGATATCCTGTCTACTTCTTGGACTATGGATAACCATTAGGAAGATAACAATGTAAAAAGTATTCATTATTGAAACTGTACTACCATGCAGCTTTAAAAAAAAAAAAAAAAAAGATAGGTATACAGCTACATTCTCTTAATTCAATGAATACAGGCATCTGCTCTACTAGTGTTTGTAAAAAGAATATCATGTCTGCACCTTGTACAACAAATGACCACTAAGAAAACAATATATAATGTAGTAATTATTGAATCTGTTCTAATAATTTTATTTGAAACTGCCTCATTGCTTTTTGTTCTTCAATAAAATTACGGAAAGTGCAACTGGGCTTTCTACTCTTTCACCTCAGGAAAAGGAAGCCCCAAATAGCTACCACCTTGGCTTTCTCATCACTGGAGAACTCTGTCCTGGGCTCAGCAGCCCCTTCTCTGTGCACATGTCCAGGGGAAGGCTCTGTTGCAGGTTGTATTCTTCTGATTTTCCTTCTTGGTTCAACTGGAAATTTGAAGAAAAACATCCACTCACAAGTCACTTGCTCTTCTATCTCACTTTGCATTTGAATGCAGAAATTTCTCCTGTTAATATTTTCTCAGCTCATGGCTTGACCTCTACCACTGAAATTGTCCTAAGAGCCTAAAGAGGTAGACAATCTTGGTGTTATGGACATAGGGTAGTGAATCCTGGAGTAGCCATAGAGATTCTCAATGTCATCATTGTGAGTGCAAGAAAAGGGCCAATTCAGGATTCTGGGATAGTTACAAGTGGTATAAAATCTAGTTCTCAGCTATAGAAATGAAAATCCTTGTCCATAGCTGTACCACCCTGCATATGCACATCCTGGATGATAATCCTCAGTGCAGTGACTTCCATGTCCACAGCTGCTCATTGGGGTTCATGGTAAACATTACAGGAGTTTTTGCATGCAAGGTGCTCAGCACATTGGAGCCTCCAATACTCCCTCTCAGCTGTGCCAGCAATTCATGTCTGAAGAGCGGAATAAGTTCAGGATGTTTCTAGTACTCTGATTCATGCAAGTGGATCCATGTGGCCTCTGGTGATCCAGGGTGAGAGATTACCAATGCAATCGTGGGCCTATCTCTCTGTTTGATTACCTGACATATCTCAGTTATGCTAATAGTGACAGCTGCCCAGCCATTCCTCAGTAAGCATTCCTTGCATGCGCACGTGAATCAACAGACCTAATGAACACACATGCTAGGAGGTAGAACTTGGTCTCTTGTGATTCATGGACAGTTTCAAATTCAGTAGACCATCTTCAGTTTCCCAATCAGAATAACAGATTCCCTTGCTCTTAATAAGTACTTACATTGCTTCAAAGTCCCTCTTTATTCCTAGATTTGTTCCTGAGGATACTGTAGCATCTTCACTTCCACCTTCTCCTCCCAACTGCCTGGCTTCTTTGGTGCCTTTGCATTAGTCCACCCCTCTACTTCACCAGGCTCTTTGGCCCTCTCATTCCATGGCATTCAGAGTTAAGGCAGAGCGTAAAACAGGTAGAGAAGGGCAAGTGGCACTGGTGGTGCAAAATGTCTTGGCTTTGACACGTATCCCACCCCCAACACTCATTCACTCCTCTACTGAATGAGTAGGCCTCAACTGCCATCTAGAAAGAGAAGAGAAAGCCACAACAAAAAGTGGGTGAGTCTCAAACGTTTGCTTTTTTCTACATTCTGCCTCTGCTTTCTATATCCCTCTCTTCCTTTGCCCCTATCCTATACCCACAGGGCATGATTTTGCCCAGGATCTGATGCCAAAACTGGGTAATAGTAACAAAGACATTGTCAAGTGGATTGCCCTTGTGTTCACCGGAGGATCCAGTTCTAGTGTTGCTCCATTTCTCACTGGCACCATTTCAGCTTGTCCATGGAAAGCAGTGGCCACTGGTGGTGGGAAATGTGTGGACACATGTGGAGAAACATTGCTCATCCACACCCATAGACTGGCAGAACAGTGAATGATACCAACTGGCTTCTCATATGGTCTCTGTCCTCAGGAGAAGCAACTCTTGCTGACCTACATCTCTTTGCTTCTTGCTCACTGGAGATTTCTCTCATTGGCTCCTGTTTCTCTTCTATCTTCTATTCTCCTGAACTCTAAATTTCAAGCTTTGTCCATTCTCCACACTGCATTATGGGCTGCACTGGAAAGAAAAAGTCATACGTTCCCTCATGAAACTGAATGGCTTTCCCCATCTCTCCTTCCATTCTTTCCTACTCTGCTCAGCTTTCCATCTTCTCCCCACTTCTGCTGGTTCCTCACTATGCCATAGAGTGATTTGGCTAGCTGAGAAGCCCTAAAGAATCTGCTTCTTATCCCTGATTTCCCTGTGGCCCCTAGAGTCTGTAACTATGTTGAAGAAGAGATCAGTGACAGGGGATTAGAAGCCTGGCATGAAAAGTTTTCCTGTGCCCCAACACCAAAAAGGCTCATGTGTTATCCAGAAGGGTCAGGACTCCACCTGGTACTGGGGCACACCACACTGAAAGGTCTTCTGCTTCGTGTCATCAAATACAAGTATGCCTGAATGGAGAAGAAACCAGATTAGTACCAAAGCTCATCAGATCAGAGGCCCCTGGGTCTCATGAATCAGATCCTGTGAAGTCTACACTTAAATGAGATTGCTAAAGGAGCATTATTGTGCCCTCTAGCAGTCATGAGGTAAAAGATGAGCTTCCTCCTCCTATCCCATCTTGTCAATAGCTTTCTTGCAAACCTTTTCTCAGCATTCTGATGTCTCCTTCTCCACTCCGAGTCTTGTAACCTTTGGTAAGTAGCTTTCATCTATGGAAATGTGCTGAGGTCTTAAACTTCTCCAGCACCAGTTGAAGTACCTGCCACAGGAGAAGAGTCCAGGAAGAAGACACAGTAGTTTCCAAAATGCTGGCAAGTGTGAACTGAATGAATTCAGGCAAAAGGTAACTAAAGAGCAAGTCACACTGTGATGGCCAGGAAACACTAGGTTGTCTTTGTTTAGGGTCTAATGGAGGTGAGAAGAATCAACTGGAACAATGTTTGACTTATGAGAACACATTTAAACTTCATAAAAAATTAAAAGGACCTTAACATGCAGAGCAATGTAGCATTTTTCCATAGCACTGTCCAGTGACTTGGAGGAGAATTATAATCTCTATTTAGCATTTGCTTTCTCATCTGTAAACATGGAAATGAGACCTCATCTCTGAGCAGACATAGCTAATTGAGGCACATCCTACACGTAGTTGACCCGAGTTAAGCCTATTCAGTTTACCAGGATGCATCCTGGCCTGGCAGAGAGGTCCAGCCTCTGCCCACTTTTGCAGCCACAAACCATCCACCTCCCCCTCCAGGTTTAGTTCCATTCCCCCTCCACAAACATCCTAGGTCTGAACTATGTCCTAGCTTCTCCATATGTTCCCACCTCAGCCACTACAGCTCAGCCTCCAGGAAAATCCCCCAGCCTTGGCCACCAAGGAATAAACTCTTGATTCTTCCTGGATAGCAAACCACCACGATCTCTATGGTCCCTAATCAAGCCGTGTAGTTTAGTTTAGTTTAGTTAGTTTAGTTCTCAGTTCAGTTTAGTTTATGTACAGAGTCTCACTGCACAGATCAGACTCGTAGTGATCCTCCAATTTTCAAACTCCTAAGTCCTGTTATTAGAGTACAGTGCCACCATGCCCAGGTTTAGTTGCCTGCCCTGGCGGTGGGGACAGAATGCCACACTGGGATCCAACCTCAGTCGCTGAGCTGGCCTAAGGAGGCACTCTAGACCATTTAGCTTTTGTTTCATTGTTTTTCATATTTTTGAGAGTAGGTTCCTTCTCATCTCCACCCCAAGGAATAAGCACCTTGTCATTCTCAGTCATCTTTATCAACACTTCCAGCTCCTGGGGCCTGGGCTGTTGCCTCTGACCTCTCTCTGCTCCTCCTCCTGAGCCCAGTGGAGATCCCACAATGTTCCATGGGAAGCCAGAATACACTAACTACTTTAGCTCCAAGTCCAGCCTCCCTCTGTCTATTGCCAGAGGCAAGTCTTGGCACCAGCACACTCCCATGACCACAATCCGCAGGAGGTCAGAGATTCAGGACTCAGATCCATCCTCCCTGTTGCATGCATCACACACAGAGAGATCCATGCATGGGAATTTGGAGGGGGAGTGCCTCTGAGCAACAGTGAGGTGGGAAGATAAGTCCTGACTTATGTTGTTAGGACATTGCCTTTTGATGTATTTCTCATTGTGCTGTTCTTATCTCCTGGAGCTTTGGTGTGACTTTATGGTTCACATGGGAGGTTTTGGTGGCTGCCCCTGCTGGGCTGCTGAGAGCAGCAGGACATTGAATGACTAGAAATTTTGGGATTAGAGACAGACTTTGCTTAGTGCTGTGGATATCTCCAAACAGGCACCTCAAGAGGGTCCTCCCCCATGTAGGAGACAGTCTCTGCATCTCCCCCAACAAATTTCAGTCAGCCCATGTGAGGAGGTGACTGAAGGCCTTGGGACATCCATGTGTCTCAGACAGAGAGGAATACTGCCTTCCTTGCTCACTGCAAAAAGAGCCACAGAGGCTGCACAGTGTCCATTCTTCTGCTCTGTCTGTCTCAGCATAAGGCACCCGCCCACTCTCAGTTCATGCTCACTATAGTATTTGTCCTTGATGATCAGATTATTTTTCCTGTAGGCCATCACTGTGCCCTGAGGGACACTCATTGTTGTGGCTGTCTGACCTTCTCCATGGCCTTCACCCTAGAAGTAGAAAGCAGTGTTCAATCTTTTTGAAACATAAATATCATTTATTTATTTATTTATTTATTTATTTATTTATTTATTTATACCAGAAGTTGAAGTCAGGACCCTGTGCTTGCCAGGCAGATACTTGAGGCACTGAGCTACATCTGCAGCCACAGTAACATGTGTGTGCAGTGTGAAACTCAATTATATCCAGGAAGCTCATGGAAAAAAGCACCAACAGTCTCTTTCATTCTCCCACCCTGTCCCCTTCCTCATTTTCACCTTTTGTGTTCCCTTTATGTACATGTCTCCATTGTCATATTGCAATGATTTGAGTTTTGCAAATTAGGTATACACATAGTTTTCTCTTTCTGCTGAAATAGATCCCATTTTCTATGCTTCCCTCATCAATTCCCCTCACTTCAAACTCAGCCTTCAGAAAGATTCAGATCCCAAGGTCATGTACATTCACATCCAGTGTCTGTGCTGGGGACAATGCTTCTACTAGTTGCAGATCTTGCTTTCTGTCACTTGATGAATTCTCTCCAGGAAAGATGGGGACATAGAGTTTATGATCTTGGGTACCTGAAGATATCTTTGACTCACAGTTTATTAGTACTTTGATTGCGCACAGAATACTAGGCTGAATTTCTTTGACATAATATGGGTTGTTGTTGTTTTTCATTAGAAATAGGTACAATCTCCTTTTAGAAAAAAGTATCCTAAAACTTCCGATTTACGCTTTGTGGTGTGGCTTGACCTTGGATCACATAACCTGGGTGGAGCATGGGCCTACCTGAGCACTAATTCACCAACTGTAAGAAAGAAAACGTGTATCTCAGTTTTCTCTTTAACTTTGAAGTTCCAGAGAAAGGACCAAATTATACAGAAGAAACAGTGTGGTGAAAGATATCAGTATCCAGCTATAAAATCCTAATAAGCAGTTGAGAAATCAATTTGTTTATATTAATAAAAGCATTATATCTGGCTATTGTGAGGAAAGTACATAAATTGTGTGGTGATTGAAAGTACTGGATTCTCACTCTTTTTTTTTCCATTTATTTTTATTTTATTAAAATATAAATGTCAATCAGACAGTTTCAAGACACCTTAACCATACACATTCGATGAATTAATACATTACAAACTGTTTTCACAATGTTTTGGTATTGTACAAGGTGCATATATGATATTATATTTACAGATATTATTTTAGCAGATATCTCTTATCAGTGAATTAAGAGTGTAGTTGCTTACTTATCTTATTTTTTTATACCTGAATTATATCAAAAATTCAATAATTATTTACCTAGTGGATGACCATAATACTAAAAGCCGACATAATATCCTGTCCAACCACCATTAGTGCACATCTTGCCTCTCATAGAATTATGTAGAAGCACAGCGTTATCTATCCCAACTGTACTGTCTATACACACACATCATGATTTTTTCTTTCTACAACCCTTCCTTTGTCTACACCTGTCAAAAGTGGGCACTCCATTTGGATTCTCACTCTTTAAAGCATTTCTTATGAGACTGTCATAGAATTAAAGTTACTTTAATGACTAAAGTTCAGTATTATTGGTGACTTATTTCTTCAAACCAGGACACTGGATGTGTACTTGGTACCAAATTTTTACATTAGATATTTTAGAATAAGTTATTTACCCAAAACAAAATAAAAGACCAAGTCAGTATGGTGGCTCACACCTGTAATTTCAACACTCTGGGTGGCTAAGGCAGGAGAGTTGCAAATTCTACCCCACCAAGACAACTTAGCAATTAAGCAAGACCCTGTATAAAAATTACTGAGAAGAGCCTGGGGATGCAATTCATTGGGAAGGTCCCAAGTTCAATACACAATATTGCAAAAGTAATAGAAATTAAATACCAACTATTTAAATCTATTTATCATTTTACCAGTGCTGAACAATTCTATGTATCACCATTGTCCATGAAGGTTTTACAGTACTGCCCCTTGTCAGAGGCAGGAGATCATGGCCCAAGACCAGTAGGAAATAGTGACCAGAGCAGGTTCTGACTGGGCTAATTAAGCCCCTTGGGAAAAGTACAGAGTGTACGAAGGCTGCATTCTGGCTTCCCCATTCCTTACATGGACAAAAGAAACTTTAGGAACATGTACATCAGCTGAAACACTCAAACTGCTGTTGTCAGACAGATCAGTATCTTTGGCCAATTCAGTGGCTTTTGTTACCACATAGAAGTTTTAACCTCCCCTTCAGCAAATGCTCAAAAATGACAGCTTTGAGTCCAATAGTCTCCTGAAGGCACATGAAGAGTAAAGCTCAGAGTGAGTGGTGTGGTGCCCTGCAGCATGTTCTAGGTCCCCTTCTCAAAATCTAGAAGGGACTCCACCCTTTTGACAGTGAGCTCTAGAGGGGTAAGGTCATTTTGGATCCAGAGATTAACGTGCCTTGGGAAAAGAACATCTTTGCTAGGCAGCGTGCCTTTTTTTAATTGCAGTGTAGTTGTGAGAGCATGTGTTCTATAATGATTACATCACCTGAAGGTTACTAAATTACATTAGACCCAGCCAAGGCAACTTAGCAATTTAACAAGACCCTGTCTAAAAATTACAGACAAGAAGAGGTTGGGTACACAGCTCAGTGGGAAGGTCTTAGGTTCAATACCCAATATTACCAAAGAAATATAAATGTAAGAGACAATTTGTATATTTCAAGCCTAATACCACTCAAAGGGTAGAAGTATATGGGTACAGATGATTTAGCAGAGTCCTAGAGACCTTCTGCCACTCTTCTGGTACCCTTTCAGATCCAACTGAAGCACAGGCCTAGAGATTGTGTGGGAGAGCTCCCGGTCTCCCCTGTGCACGCTGGACTTCTCAGGACACAGCCCAGGTCCAGCACGTGAGAGAGACCTTCCACCACGCATTCAGGATCCCACCACCTCTGTGGAGCCAACCCAATTTGCCACATGAGTGAAACCTTCCACCACATTTTCAGGACCCCTCCTCCCCTTCAGAGTCTCCCCAAGCCTGCCGCATGAGTGAGACCTCCCGCTGTGCTCTCAGGACCTTTCTAGATCCAGCTTGAGCCCAGGCACAGTGCACAGTGAGTGTCTGGGAGAGATTCCACATAACCCTGTGCCACCTGAACCCATACAGACACAGCCCAGACCTGGCATACAGGCCTGGAGTGAAACTCTGAAGCAGAAGTACCTGCAAAGAGATTAATGGCAAGAAGTACCCAGCTAATCCAGTAGCAGAACATCTTGTCAGAAGGGCACAAAGGGTCCACTTACAAGACCTGCAGCAGGAAGGAGGTGAGTACAACAGCCAGACCCAAGCCAAGCACAACTGGAAGAATTCAAACTTTATACATTTGCACCCGAATTTCAGTAAGTGTCAACATCATCACAGCAGCAAATATCTAAAACAAATGTCAGAGGACAGTGCTATACAAAATGAAAAAGAGAGGAAGCAAAATGCAATTTCAGGCCCCAAGCCCACCCAAAACAAGTGCAGAGGACACTAGCGCAGAAGTCATACAGAATCACACAGCTGAAATGTCTGAATGGTGTGTAAAGTGAAGAACTGCAGAGGAACTCAGATCAGAAATAACTTCTGAAATAAAAACAGAAATTCCTGAATTAATAGCATCTGAAGTTAAGAATATAATGCAAAAATATAGAGGAAATCAGATCAGAAATAATCTCTGTAGTAAAAGAATTAATAACTGCTTCTCAAGAAGAACTGATTAAAAAATGAGGAGATTAGGGGGAAAAAGGGATTCCTTGAATGAGCAATAAATGAAAGAAATTGATTGTATGAAGAGGGATCAAAGAGATAAGAAGGACCTTAAAATTTCAATCAAAGCTTGTAAAACCATTTGAGTGAAAGTAAAGACAGAGTTTCAGATTTTGAAGATGCCATTGCAGAGAGTTAAAAGAACTTTTTTTTTAGAAAAGATTTCTTAAAAACACCTACAATGCAGGAAAAAATAATTCATCACCTGCAAGACAATGCAAAGATGAACAACATGAGACTAATATGTATCAATGAGAAAGAAGAAGGCAATATAAATTAGATAAAAAGAATATGGGCAGAAGTAATAGCAAAAAAAATTCCAAATATGAGAGACCCATCTGGCATTCATGTAACTGAAGCATACAGAACTCCAAAATAACATCAACCCAATTAAAAACACAAGGCATATCATACTCAAGAAACCAGAAATCCAGCTCAAGAACAGTATACTGAAAGGCACTAGAGAAAAGAAACAGACAATATTTAAAGGAAAACCCATCAGAATAACTGCATACTTCTCTTCACAAACCATGAAGGCAAGAAGAGCATGGAGCAGAGTACTTCCGAGTTCTGTATGAAAACAAATTTTCCCAGAACAGCCCAGAATTCTATGTCCTGCAAAACTGTCTTTAAAGTTAGATGGAGAAGTGAAATACTTCCATGACAAAGAACCATTGAAGAATTTCGTGACACAGCCAAGCCTACACATACTACTAAAATATTCTCTAGAAAGGGAACAAAATGATCAGAACTCTAAGAATGAGAACAAGAGTCCCATAAATAGGGCAAAAAATTAAACACAGGACAAAAAAGAGTAAACAACAGCAGGTAAGTAACATGTCAAACTTAAGTGAATACATCTCCATTAAGAATATCACTGTAAATGGACTCAATCAACCAATTAAGTGAAATAGACTGGCACAACAGAATGGGAAACAAAATCCAACAACATACTGTATACCATAAGCACACTTAACTCACAAAAAAAATTAATAGGTTGAAAGTCAAAGGATGGAAAATAATGCTACACGCCCCACTAACTCAGAAAAAAGCAGGGGTAGAAATCAAGTTCTCAGATAGTCTCAACTTCAAACCAAGAATGATCAAATGAAATAAAGAAGGCCACTACATGCTGGTTAGTGGAAAAATTCAAGAGGAAGTGGTAACACTCATAAATATGTACTCATCACACATGGAAGCATCCAATTATATAAGACAAATCTTAATGGACATGAAAAATCTGATATCTAATACCACAATCTTAATAGGAGATCTTAACACCTCCTTATACCAAAACAATAGATCAAGCAAATAAAAAATTAGCAAAGAAGTAGCAGAACTGAACCAGAGCTTGCAACAAATGTACTTTGTGGACATATACAGAATACTCCACCCAACCACAGCTGAATGCAAATTTTTCTAACCTGCCATGGCTCATTTTCCAAATTAGACTACATATTAGTCCATAGGTCATGCTTAAGAATATGCAAGAAAACAGAAATTATCCCATTTATAATATCTGACCACATTGCAAGGAAACTGGAAGTAAACAACAAAAGAAACCAGAAAAAAACCCTAAATACATGGAAATTAAACAATACTCTACTCAGCAACCAATGGGTGACAGATGAAATTAAACAAGAATTTGAATATCTACAATTCAATGAAAATTTAAGCACAATTTATCGGGATTTATGGGACATGATAAAAGCAGTTCTCAGAGGGAAATTTTAGCTGTGAACTCACACATGAGGAAAACAGAACGGGAACAAATAAATAACTTAATTCTGCACCTCCAACATCTAGAATAAAAGGAAGAGCAATCCAAACCCAAACTTCAAAGACGGGGAGAAATAATAAAGATAAGAACAGAAATCAATTCAATCGAGATGAACAAAACAGTTCAAATAATTCATGAAACAAAAAGCTGGCTCATTGAAAGATTAAATAGAATTGATAAGCCCCTAGCTAACCTCATGAAAAAGAGGAAGGAAAAAATTCAACTAAAAGTACTAAGGAAACAAAAGGGTGTAATTACCACAAACCCAATGGAAATTCAGAAGATTATTAATAGCTACTTTGAGAATCTTTACTCTCACAATATAGAAGACACAGAAAATGTACAGATTCCTAGGAAGGTACAAATAAACAAAACTGAATCAAGAAGGTATAAAAGTTCCAAATAACAGCCAAAGAAATATGAAATGTAACAAAAAAAAACCTACCGACAAAGAAAAGAGGAGGTCCTGATGGATTCACAGCTCAATTCCACAAGAAATTTACAGAAGATGTAATCAACATACTCCTTGAATTCTTCAATAAAATTTAAAATGAAGCAATCCTCCAAAAATAATCCGTGGAAGCAAGTATTACACTGAAAACAAAACCAGGGAAAGATGTAAGGAAAAAGCAGAACTACAGTTCAACCTCCATCATGACCATAGATAAAAAGTCCTAAATAAATTCCTAGCAAACAGAATACAGCAAATCACATGACCAGGTAGGTTTCAGCCCACGTATGCCAGGATGGTACAATAAATGCAAATCTATAAATGTACTATCATAAAGAAATCAACCAACAACAAATGTTGGAGAGGTTGTGGGGAAAAGGGAACACTTCTCCACTGCTGGTGGGAATGTAGACTGGTACAACCATTGTGGAGATCAGTATGGAGACTCCTCACAAATCTAGGACTGGAAATCCCATCCAAGCTGGCTATCCTCCTACTGAGAATTTTCCCAGAGGAACTGAAAATATCATATCATAGTGATATATGTACACCTATGTTTATAGCAGCAGTTTGTGATAGCCAAATCTTGGAAACAACCAAGATGCCCATCACATGAAGAATGGTTGAAAAAGGTGTGGTATTTCTATACAATGGAGCATTATTCAGCTATAAAAAATGATAAACTTAAAGCATTTATATTTAAGTGTATGCCACTTGATATATACTCATAAGTGAAATCCATAAGACATACATGTACAAATATCATATAGTCTTCCTAGTATAAGAAATCAAAAGAAAAAATACAAATAGAACGATAAAACTACAACTAAAAAGAATTTAGTTAGGTAGCATAAATTGTACTGCATATGTTGAAGGGTAATAATCAGCTTCTCTTCTGGATGGTTAACAACCTAGGTTTTCAGATCAAATATTGGAGAAATAGAAGGGCTGCAAGGTCAGCCAACATTTCGGCTCTAGCCTTTCAAGGCCATTGAAAACTCAGGACATAGGAGAACCTGTACTGTAACATAATAGAACTCGGTTTTGCCCCAAATTTTCTGATCAATGAGATTATGGAGCCACAGAGGAAAGTAACCGATGATCCATAGAGTGCCTAAGGAGAGTCACATGGAAAGAAAACTTTCTCTCTGGCTTTCACAGAGAGCAAACTGGTCAAGCAATGGTCATGACTCATCCACATGGCTGACATTGACAAAGGATCTACAGAGTGAGGTACAGGGTTACAGGATAACCCTGAGGGGACTTGACTGTTCTCATCAGATACAAAAGTCACATTTCTTATAATATAGTTCTTGCTTTATCTCAGTCTTAACCATCCAGGAGAAAAATATAAAAATGAAGTATATTAAAAGAGGCCATAATAATAAGCAAAGCTGTAAATGGCTCTAGTTCAACTTCTTGGATAACCCACTAATATTGTGGATTTCTGGACTGTGTTGGAATGTTTCACTGAATTCAAGCACCTATAATAATTGAATGACAATAGAATACCAAAATTTGACAGGACTAAACAAAAGGGGGAGATGCGGGGGAAGAACCATTCTGTGTTTGTATAAACAGTACAGTTAGGATAGATATGCAGTGCTTTAATGTAATTCTATGAGAAGAAATATATGCACTAATGGTGTTGGACAGGATATCCTGTCTGCTTCTTGTGCTATGGATAACCACAGGGAACATAACAATGTGAAAAGTATTAGTTATTGAAACTTTACTATAATTCAGCTTTGGAAAAAAAAAAAAGATAGGCATGCAGCTACTTTCTCTTAATTCATTGATCAGAGGAATCTACTCTAATAGTATTTTCGCATGAAGTGTCACATATGTACCTTGTGCAACAGAAAGCCACTATGAAAACAATGTGCAATGTATAAATTGTTGAATCTGCCCTACTAATTTGATTTAAGACTGTCTCATTGCTACTCAATCTGATAAAAGCCAACTATGGCAAAACAGTGGCCAACATCATACTAACCAGACAAAAACTGAAAATTTTTGCTCTAAATTCAGGAACAATGTGGAAACACTACCTAAAGCAATTAGTTAAAAGAGAGAAATAAGATTAAAAGAATGGGAATGGATAAAATTGAATTGCATTATTCACAGATGACATTTTGTTCTACATAGAAGACCCCAAAAACTCCACCAAAACACAGCTAGAGTTAATATCAATACCCATTTCCTTGGCTACAGGCAAAGTTAATACTTAAAAATCATTAGTATTCTTAAACACATAAAACAAACTCATTGAGAGAGACATTAGGGAAATGAAACCCTTTACAAGAGCATGCCCCAAAACTGAAATACATAGAAATCAATCTAACAAAACAAGTAAAAGATTAGTATATTGAAAATTGTAGTACTTTTTAAAAAGGAAATTAAAGAGGATTTCACAAAATGCAAAGATAAGACTTGCTCATGTATAGGAAGGACCAACACTGTGAAAATGACTATTCAAGATTTTGTAATCTATACTTCAGACTGAGGGTTTATCTTTATAGTAAATTAAAGAATCAAATAATAAGAAATTATAAAATGAACTCTGGTGAAAAAGAAAAAGGCCACATTCTCAAAATTATTACACAAATTTAACAAACTCTCTGATCAAAATATCATTAGAAAACATCACAGAACTAGAAAAGCATTCCTAAAATTCATATGGAACAGAAGAGGCCTAGAATAGTAAAGGCAATCCTGGACAACAAAGGCAAGACAAGAGACAAATTATACTACAAAGCTACTGTGATAAAAATGAACATAGTGCTGGCAAAATAAATAAACAGAGCTAAGGATTAATGAAATGGATTAGAAGATGGAGATATAGCTACAAACACACTCAGCCACCTTATCTTTGAAAAAGGGGCCAAAGATGGGCTCTGGGAAAAAAAAAAAAAGATACCTCTTTCATAAATGGTTCTTGAAAAACTGGCTCTCAGTTTTGCACGGTATATCAGTGTGGGATGGAATTGGTTTCTTGCAAGACCAATTACTTTGTTCCATGCTTTTCTTGACTTGATAGTTTGTGGTGAGAAATCTGCCGTTATTCTGATGGGTTTTCCTTTAAATGTGATCTGTTTCTTTTCTTTAGCGGCTTTTAGTATACTGTTTCCATGATGAATTTCTGGGATCTTGATTATTATATGTCTGTGTGTGGTTTTAATTGGGTTAATGTTATTTGGAGTTCTACGTGCTTCAGTTACTGAATGTCAGATTGTTGCCCCATATTTGGGAAGTTTTCTGCTATTACTTCTGCCCATATTCTTTTTATATCATTTGCATTGACTCTTTCTCATTGATGAATATTAGTCTCATATTGTTCATTTTCACATTCTCTTGCAGGTATCGAATTATTTTTTCCTGCATCATAATTGTTTTTAAGAGATCTTTGCTTACTTTTTCATCAGCTGCAATGCTGTTTTTAATGTCAGAAAGTCTATTTTCACTTTCACTCAAATGGATTTGCCCACTGCTGATTGAGGTTTTAATTTCCTGTATGTCACTTTGGATCTGTTTGATACATTGCATTTCTTTCCTATATTACTTATTCAGGGGTTCCATCATTTTTATATTCTACTCCATTTTTATCACTGTATTCTTTAGAAGCACTTACTATTTGTTTGATTATAGTTATGACTATATTTTTTACTTCAGACATTTTTTCTGATCTTATTTCTTCTATACCTTTCTGCAGTTGTATCTTTACTCCCAGCGCTATTATTTGAGATTTCAGGTGTGTGATTTCCAATTTCTTCTATGCCAGTGCCTTCTGCATTTGTACTGGGTGGACTCGGGGACTGAGACTGATTTTTGTTCCTTCTCTTTGTTATTTTGACTTTTCACCTTTGGTTTAGAGGTTAGATAGAGTTATTACCATAGCACCAGGTCCGGATCTATGAATTTCAGACTCCTCCAAGTGGGTGTGACTTGAATCTGGTTGCTCTGCTCCACTTCTTCCCACTGCAGCCTTTGTGTCACTCTGGCAAGATGTTCTGCTCCTGAATCAGCTAGGTGGGTCTTGCCTCCAGCTTCTCTGCAGAGAGTTCTGCTGAAGGGTTTCCTGCTGTGCCAGCACTCTGGGTCACTTCAGGATCCTGCAGTCCCACCTGGTCTCACCCACACGCCAGGCCTGCGCTGTGGGTCGGATGATGATCTGGTCACCCTGAAGGGTCTCACTCACAGGCCGGGTCTCTTATTTTGAGGTAAAAGTTAACACATTCTAAAATTTTTAACACATTTTTGAGGCATTTTGAAAGATTTATTAAGCCCTATCAATAAAGCATTTCACTTCACCCTAGAACATTCCCTCAAGTCCCTCTACTTGTTCTGGGAAGAAATGGAGCACAGTGTGACCTCCTACTGACTGCCCACCAAGGAAAACTGAGGCCTCAGTGAGCTGCAGCAGAAATGACACTGCTGCATACAAGGCAAAGCGCATCTTGGCTTCCATGTGCCAAGCTGACTGGGAGCTCTGCAGGTCCATCTTGAGGCCACACTCCTCCAGCAGGGCACAGGTGCTGTGCAAGTCCTCGCCCTGGAGCTGGGCAAGATGCTCTGCTTGGACAGTAAGTGGGATGTCCGTAGAGTAATTGAAGTTTGGCTTAAGGATGCACTGTACCTAAAATAATGATCAGATTGTACAGATGACTGGGGAGAAAAACTTTCTATATCAACATCCAGGGACCACTGAACATAAAAGAAGAGGCAAGGGCCTTAAGGTCAAACTTTGGGGTGACCAGGTTATGGAGAAGTCATTGAGCATTGCCTCCTCACTAAAAATAGGTGATATTAAGCCTATCTTCTAGAACAGAAATATTGGGAATCTATAATGTTGTGTGTGTGTGTGTCTATAATTATATAAGCCTATACATGTATAAGTAAACAGCAGAGGATCACAAACTATTTAAATTTTTAAAATTACAAAAGACATTGCTAGTCATTCCTTCAAAATACTGTCAGTCATTTCAAGCACTTTGGTGCTACCATTCTTTCCAGTTCTAAAAGTTGTCTTTCCTTAGTGTCTTTAGCAGACCTATCATGGCTGCCTCATTAGCCAGAACGTTTTAATAGACTCAAAATCTTTATCTTTTATGGTGATTTTCACTTTGGAAGGACTCAGAATTTTCACAGTGCAAATCTAGTAAAAGGCAATGAGGACCATGGTCATGTTTTCATGTGTCTGTGTTTTCCCTGGATAGCTCTCAGCAGTAACATGCACCATACATTGATCAAACCTCATGAGTACATTCAAGAAGATTTCCAGAACTGATCCTCAAACTGGTCATAATGATGGGATCAGTGTGTTTGAGCCAAACATCATGATATGGGGGCAGAGAATAATAATGGCAATGTGTCTTTTTTTTTCTGTATTAACTTTTCAAGTTCAACATTCAACATATACCTTGACCATGCATCCCATGTGAAGAAAGAGCAATCTGAAAATGGAAACTTTGTAGTAATATCAGTCTATATATTATATCTTCTTAGCTCTCATCAACCTGCCCCCTGAAGGCATGCTGAGGCCCACTTCAGGTGTGTTGTCATAAACAGAGACACTCCTGATGGAGACTGAGGCTAAGGAAGTAGATCTCCAGAGTGTCCTTACTGTTATTCTATTGCCCTCCCAGCAAAAGCTGACCCCTACTCTTCCCCAGAATATCCCTCTTCCTGGTTCCTACACCCTTTTCCCCAGCATGCTAGAGTTGCAGGATATCTCACTAGCTCTTGCTTTTGCTGAAACAAAATTCTCTTATCCACAGACTGGACCAACAGAACAAACTCTGTGTCACTCAGCACTGGGAAGAGGACATGACACATAAGAAACATGATTCAGAGTCCATTTTTCTTTCACCAAGAAGGGGACCCAGTGACAAGGGGATGCTGAGATAAACTGATGATTTCTGTTATACTGAAGGTAAAGCACTCTGCACTGGAGGCCCTTCTGCTCTGGAGATTATCTCCAGAATGCTAAAGAACATGGTCCAGAAGGTGGATTCTAGGGGTGGAGGCTGGAACCATCTACCTCAGAGGAGGTTATATTATCAGAGTCCACTTGCTTTCTGAACCTTGAGCCCAGTCTACGTCACATACAGAACTGTCACATGGAGTCCTCCTGATCTTAGAGAGAAAGGTGCTCTGAGGTTGAAGAGCAAGATAGACAGAGGGCTTCAGAGAGCTTCCACCCAATGCTACCACGTAGGAGATCTGGGATGCAGCATGAGGACTCACCCACATTACTTTCCAAGCAGTCATACTCTTTAAGACTTCCAGGAGGTAAAATGTTAGGTATTGAGGTTAATCCAGGAAGGGCTCAATCCCTATTGGAGCTAAACTAGGATCTTGCCACTAGGACCATCCAGATGACCCAAGGTTTCCATTTCCCACTACAGAACACAGGCTTTCTAGGTAAGAATAGTCACATCATCACCATGTGACTATTCTTCCCTAGAATAGTGGGGCTGCATTCCTGGTCTTTCACACTTCTTGGAAACTTATTCCTCCCTCATATATACTTTCAACCAACTCTCTAAACATCCCCTTTACAGTACCATCTCCCCAGGCAGCCGAGGGAACCTCACCATGTCCATCAGCTTCTGTAGAGAGAGACTCTCTGTCCCCCAGCATGGCCATAGTAGAATAGAATATGACATCTCCTCTGTCCTTTAAGACATGAGCCAATGCCTCCACATTCTCAGAAATTTCTTCTTCCAGGAAACTGAAATCTGTCCTCATACAATTATCAGAAAGCAGAGGCATTTCTTTAGTTAGTAGCCTTGGACACACAAAGCTTTCCCATACATAGATACAAATTCCAATATTCTTAGATTCTGATCAAAATTCACTCTACACATAGGTTAGGTGGTGACAATGAAATTGCACAAAAAGTTCACAAGTGGGAACCATCTCAGTGCTCTGGAGTTAAGGGATACAATCCTGGGAGCCACCAATGAAAGTGGAAGAAGAGGACCAAGGCATCATTTGGTTTATCAGAAGTAGTTTATAATCTAGTATTCAGCTCTAAAAGTTAAAAGCCTTGTAGCTCTGTGATCCCTGGCCACAAGTTCTTAAAGGGAATATCGGGAGGATAAAGTGAGTCTCTCTTCCATAGGTGCCCAGCACATGGAAACCTCCCTTACTGTCTCACATCTTTGCCACCAATTCAATGTCTGCAAAATTGAACATGATCAGGATGTTCCAAAATCTCTGATGCTTTCTTGAGGCTTGAGGTGGCTTCAGGTGATCCACACAGAGTGATTATCATACTGCTTGCTCTAGAGATATAGGCTATCTCCATGTTTGATTACTTGACATATCACAGGTGTAGTAATAGCTACTGCTGGTGAGTGAGTCCACAGCAAGTGCTCTCGCATGCACATATGAATAAACAGAGCTAACCAACACACACACTTGGAGAAGAACTCAGTCTCCTGAGTTGCATAGACACTTGCAACATCAGTAGTAATGACCCAAAAATCCAAATTACTTCACTCTCAAAAAAATACTTTAGGACTAGCTTTAGCTCAGAAGTTCCCTCAACAGCATCTTGTTAATCATGTGGTCTGGCAGCTTAAAAAAAATACTTTAGACGGTTCCCATGTTCTTGCTTTCAAGAGAACCAAAAATGACCTTCATGAACAAATTTACTTCACGAAAACACTGGAGGGTGTGCAACTCTATGTACTCTTCACTACTGTTGACATTAAGCTCCCTGCACATATATCCAGCCCACTAACATTGGGTTTCCTGCCTTTCCTTTCCATGGCACCATGAGTCAAGGCAGAAGACAGAGAAGCCAGGCCATAAAAAGTGGAATTCTGGCTAAATATTTGCTTGCTGGCACATAGAAAACCATGCCCTGCACACCTTGGAATATGTTTTAAAGGAGGGTACCTTAACCCCAACTCTACAAACACAAAGAGTGGGCCCACTGAAGAGTGACTTTTACAGGTATGGTTTGCTCATATTCTGCCTCCACTTTCTCTATTCATCTCTACATCATCTGCCCCACTCCTGTGTCCACAGGGGCTGTTCATGGCCAGGGGCACAAATGAAAAACAGAGGGCAATAGCAACAAAGGCATGGCCAAGTGGATTCTTGTGTAGCCTATAGAAATCAGTTCTCCTGGCTACATATTAGTGGAAAATGAGTGCCAGAAAGGGACAAAGGCTGCTCCAACTCAGCTCTGCATGTGCACAGCAGGAGAGGTGGTACCCACTGGCCAGTCCCTGCCTCTTTCTCCTCAGAAGAAAAATCACCTAGCTTCCTCCCTGGGGTTCCACCTCATCCAAAGTTCCTGTCCTTAGCTCCTGTTGCTCTTCTTGAGTATTATCAGAGAGATTCAGTAAGGCAGCAGGTGCACTTCTCAGCCTCTGTATGGGATGAAGTTCTGTAACAAAAAAGGAAGTGTTCCCTCATGAGAGTGAGTCTCCCTCCCCTTTTTCCCTCTTTCATTCTTCCCTATTCTGCTCACTCTCTCACTCCTCTCCACTTCCTTCTCTCTTTGCACTTCAATCCAGAAGTATATAGAGAAACATCTCTTGTCAATCATTTCTCTGCTCTTGTCAATCATTTCTTCTCACCAGGAAACTGTCCTAGGAGTCCAGAAATGGGAACAATCTCAGGGCTGTGGAGTTAAGGGATGGAATCCTGGAGCAGATGTGGCAGTGATTCAATGTCTGAAGAAGAATTAAAACCTTCAGGATGATTCCAGCTCTCTGATTGTCCCATGAGATTTCACATGAACACCACACTACATGCTCCAAAAAAAGACCAGCATCTGTGTTTTGATACTTGAAGGAATACAGGTGTAGTAATAGTGACTGGTGCCCAGGGATTCTTCATAATGTGTTCCCTGCATGCAGGTATGAATAAACACACACATTTGGGGGAGCAGAGCTCATTGGCCTCAGTTGCATGGAAATTTCCAAGTTCAGTGGCAAGCTTCAGGTTCTCACCTGAAATCCAGATTCCCTCACTCTTCATAAAAAATCAGGCTTCCTCTATTCTTCCTTTTCAGAGACCCTAAAAATGACCTTCTTCACAGACACATTTGCTTCACACAAACACTGGAGATTGTGCAACTCTTCGTACACTTCAGCACTGTTTAGCCTAAGGCATCCTCAACATTATGGTGCCTCCATCCCACTACCACACAGGGCTCCCTGTCCTTCCCTTTCCTTGGCAGCCAGAGTCAAGGAAGAGGACAGAGCATCCAGGCAAGGGCCAGTTGCACTCTGGCCCAATATACACTGGCTGGGACCAACATGAGCAGCCCCCGTACAAACTCACTCCACTCTGTGAAGAATGGAACTTAACTCCAAATCTAGAGAGAAGAAAAGTAAGCCCCACACAAGAGTGAGTCTCAAAGGTGGGGTTTCTCCAAATACTTCCTCTTCTTTTTCTGTCTAACTCTTCTCCATCTGCCCTATCCTGTGCCCACAGAGCCTGATGGCCTGGGGACCAATGGCAAAAATGGTGGTAGTGGCAACAAAGCCATTGTCAGGTAGATTCCCCTTGTGTAGCCTACAGAATGAAGTTCTCCTGGCTACATTTCAGGAGAAAATGAGTGCTCAGACACGGACAAAGGCTGCTCCAACTGGGCTCTGAATGTGCACAGCAGCACAGGTGATACCCACTGGCAACACCTTGGCTATTTCTCCTCAGAATGAAACCATACCATGCTACTTCCCTTGAGTTCAAACTTACCATAGCATTCATACCTTAGATCCTCTGGCTCTTCTCCTGGAGAATTAACAGAATGATTGGGGGAAAAATCTTCTAAGAATGAAGAAGACAGCCTTGAACAATATTGTGCTGCAAAACAAAGGGCAGTCTTCTGTCATGATACTGAGTCTCCTTCCCTTCTTCTCTCTTTCCATTCTTCCCTGTTATACTCACTTTTCCATCTCTTCCCCCGCTTACTTCTCCCTCACTATGCACTTCCATACAGAAATGTCTCCAGTCAAACATCCCTGTGCTCAAACATCATGCTCTGACTGTGAAACTGTCCTAGGTGTCCAGAATGGGGACAATCTCAGGGCTCTGCAGTTAAGGCAGAGAATCCTGAGAGCACCCCTGAAGCTTGTGAAAGTCAATCATGAATGTGGAGGAAAAGAAACAAACCAGCATTCTGGAAATGAATGGAGCAGTGTAAGGTGTAACACTAAGCTATACTCTAGAAAATCCTCAGGGCTCTGTGATCCTTGACCACAGCTGCTCAAAGGGGATGTGGAGGGAATTAAATGTGTCCAAATTTGTAAGCTTCCCAGCACATAGAAGCCTCACCAACTCACCCTCAGCTATGCCACTGATTCAATGTCTGAAAAAGAATTAAAACTTTCACGATGTTCCTAGCTCTCTGATTATCTTATGAGACTTCGTGTGACCTGAGACAATCTGGGGAGGATGACATCCACACTGCACGCTCCAAAGACCAGTTACCTGGGTTGATTACTTGAAGGATTTCAAGTGTGTTGAGAGATTCCTCCAAAATGCTCCTTATTTTATTTTATTTTTCATTTTACTGAAGTACAAATATCAATCAGACAGTTTCAAGACACCTTAACAGGACAGATTCGATAAATTAATACATTGCAAACTGTTTTCATAATGTTTTGGTATTGTACAAGGTGCATACATGATAATATACTTACAGACATTATTATAGCAGATGACTATCAGTAAATTAAGAGAGTAGCTGTTTACTTATCTTATTTTTTATACATCAATTATATCAAAAATTCAATAACTATTTTCCCAGTGGATGACCATAGTACTAGAAACTGACATAACATCGTGTCCAACCACCATTAGTGCAGATCTTGCCTCTCATAGGATTATGTAGAAGCACAGCATTATCTATCCCAACTGTACTGTCTATACACGCACATCATGATTTTTTCTTTCTACACCCCTTCCTTTGTCTACACCTGTCAAAGGTGGGCACTCCATTGTCATTCAACTAACTTAGGTGCTTGAACTCGACAACACAATCCAACACATTCCAGCATTCCACAACAATAGTGAGTTATTCAAAGAAGTTGTGGACCATAGCCATTTACAGCTCAGTTTAATATTACGGCCCCGTGGTGTATGCTTCATTTTTATATTTTTCTGCTGGATGGTTAAGACCTAGATAGAGCAAGACTTATATACCAACACATGTACTTTATATTTCTTATGTGGTCAGTGAAGTCCTCTCAGGGTTTATCTTGTAGTCCTGTACATTATTCTGTAGATCCTTTGTCTGTGTCATCCATGTGGATGAGTCACGGCCAATGCTTGACCAGTTTGCTCTCTATGAGAGCTTGAGAGAAAGTTTTCTCTCCATGTGACTCTCCGCAGGCACACTATAGAACTTCAATGTCTTTCCTCTGTGGCTCCATAATCTCCTTGTTCAGAAAATTTGGAGCTCACCTGAGTTTCATGCTGTTGCAGTACAGGTTCTCCTATGTCCTGAGTCTTTGCTGACCTTGAAAGGCTAGGGCCAAAATGTTGGCTGGCCTTGTGGTTCTTCTATTTCTTCAACTCCGACTTGTGAACTTAGGTTGTTAACCATCCAGAAGAAAAGCTGATTAGTATCCTGCAGCATATGCCATTCACTTTGCCTTATCTGACTCAATTGATTTTAGTTGTTGTACGTTTCCTTTTGTATTTCTGCTTTTTGCTTGTTATAGTAGGGAGACTATACGATATTTGCACATGTGTGTCTGGTTTATTTCACTTATGAGTATATATTCAAGTGACATCCACTTCAGTATAAATGCTTCAAACTTATCATTCTTAATAGCTGAGTAATACTCCATTATTTAGAAATACCACATCTTTTTCAACCCCTCCTCGCGTGATGGACATCTTGGTTGTTTCCAAGATTTTGATATCACACATTGTGCTGCTATAAACATAGGTACACATATATCACTATGATACAATGTATCCAGATACTTTGGGAAAATTCTCAGTAGGGGGATAGCCAGCTGGAATGGGATTTCTAGTCCTACTCTTTTGAGGAGTCTCCACACTGACCTCCACAATGGTTGTACCAGTCTACATTCCCACCAGCAGTGGAGAAGTGTTCCCTTTTCCCCACAACCTCTCCAACATTTGTTGTTGGTTGATTTCCTTATGATAGTCATTCTTTCTGGAGTGAGATGGTATCTCAGTGTTGTTTTTATTTGCATTTCACGAATGGCTAGCGATGTGGAGCATTTTTTCATATATTTATTCGCTTCTTTAATTTCGTCCTCTGAGAAGTATGTATTCATCTCAGATGCCCATTTCTGAATTGGGTCTTTAAATTTGAGGGCCCTGTTATATCTTAGTTCTTTATATATTCTAGACAGTACTCCTCTGTCTGATTGCTTATTACCTAGGATTTTTTCAAAATTTGTGGGTTGTCTTTTCACTCTGTTGACAATTTCATTTGACATGCAGTAGCTCCTTAAGAAGAGTTAATCCCAGTTGTTGATTCTTTCAAGTGCTTCCTGTGTGAATCTATGTTTGTTCATGAACTCTTTACCTACCCCTATGTCTCCAAAAGTTCCTCCTACTTTCTCTTCCAGGAGATTGAGTGTTTCTGTTTTAACGTTTAGATCTTTAATCCATTTTGACTTTAACTTAGTGCATGGTGATAGAGCTGGGTCAAGTTTTAGTTTTCAGCATGTAGAAAGCCATGTTTTCCAGCACCATTTGTTAAAGAGGCTATCTTTCTTCCAGTGAGCTTGTGTAGCCCCTTTGTTGAACATCAGATGGCTGAGTGTTTTCGTAGATGCCTCTGCATCTTCTAATCTATTCCACTGATCCTCAGGTCTATTTTGTTGCCAATACCATGTTGATTTTATCACAGTGGCTTTGTAGTATAATTTCAAATCAGGAATTGTGCTGCCTCCTGCCTTGTCTTTATTGGCCAAGATTGCCTTTGCTATTCTAGGTCTTTTGTGGTTCCAAATAAATTTTAGGATTGATTTCTCTATATCTGGGAGGTATGTTGGTGGCAGTTTGATAGGGATTGCATTAAATCTGTACAACAATTTTGGGAGTATGGTCATCTTCACGATGTTGGTTCTTCCTATCCAGTAGCATGGAATATCTTTCCATTTTCTGAAATCCTCTATAATCTCTTTTCTTAGGTTGTTGTAATTTTCCATGAAAAGATCTTTGACTTCCTTGGTTAAATGAATCCCAAGGTATTTCATTTTCTGTGGTGCTATTGTAAAAGGTATTGTCTCTATTGTTTCCCTTTCAGTGTGCTTGTTATCTGTGTAGAGGAATGCTATTGACTTTTCAGTATTGATTTTCTATGCTGCTATGCTACTGAATTTTCATATCACTTCTAGTAGTTTTTTGGTGGAATTTTTTGGGTCTTCCAAGTAAAGCATCATGTCGTCTGCAAATAGTGATAATTTAATTTCTTCTTTACCTATTCTTATTCCCTTTATTTCTCCCTCTTTTCTAATGGCTGTTGCTAAGGATTCTAAGACTATATTGAATAGGAGGGGTGAAAGAGGACATCCTTGTCTTGTACCTGATTTAAGAGTAAAAGATTTCAGTTTTTCCCCATTTAGGATTATATGAGCTTTTGGGTTGTCATAGATGGCTTTTATCAAGTTAAGATAGAGTCCATCTATTTCAATTTCCTGTAGGACCTTGAACATGAATGAGTGTTGGACTTTGGCAAAGGCTTTCTCTGCATCAATTGAGATGATCATATGGTTTTTAGATTTCAGTCTATTAATATAGTGTATTACATTTATAGATTTTCGAATATTGAACCATCCTTGCATCCCTGGGATGAATCCTACCTGGTCATGGTGTATGATCTTCTTGATGATTTGCTGTATTCTATTTGCCAGGATTTTGTTGAGTATTTTTGC
>PVKA01014242.1:0-52928 GCA_004027165.1 Ctenomys sociabilis
AAAAAAAAAAAAAAAAAAAAAAAAAAAAAAAAAAAAAAAAAAAAAACCACAAAAAACAAAAAAAATAAGAAGGGGGGGGTGGAGGGAGAGAGGAAGAGAGAGGGAGAGGAAGAGAGAGGGAGAGAGCATGAGAGAGAACAAAAAGGGAAAAAAAACCCTAATTTTTCTAAGGTCTTCTGCCTACTAAGAGACAAAGTTGGAATCAAAGTCTCCCAACCAGATCTCATAAACCGCATACTATGCTGCTGCCCACTGCGTGGGACAGGGACAAGACTCTGAAGCAAGGAAAAACACAAGCATTCCTCAGGTCCAGAGCCTGCTCAGCCAGGGATGCCCCCAGGAGGGATCCAGGAGATGGCCCGCTCACTCCTCCCAAAGCCCCGTCACTTGGGTCTGCCCTGTTCTGCTCTGAAGAGTGAGTAGCACTGCCCCCCACCCCGTGAAGCATGCCCCTGTGAAGTTCCAATGGGAACGGGGGAGGGGGCAGACCTGTGAGTCCAGCTGAGGGTGAAATGACCCCTATCTGACAGCCGGAGCTTTAGAGATGGGGAACATATACCCCGGGGCACACAAGGTGACCCACTGGGTTGCTAATATATTAGGACAGGAATGCAAAACTTTCACAGACCAAGTGCAAAACTGCAACCCAAAACTCGCATATCAGAGTAGCTAACACTGCAATTAGACCTGAATGCTTAAGTTTTAGTTTAGAAAAAACAACTCTATATTAACATCTTTATTTAAAAAAAAAATTGGGGGGGCCGGGAAGATAAAAAAAATGTATTTTTTTTTATTGTTGTTGAACTAGGGATTGAACTCAGGCCCTTGTGCTTGCCAAGGAAGCGCTTATTCCACTGAGCCATCTCCCCAGCCCTAAAATTATGTATTTAATACACGGTCTACAGGGTCTTACTACACAAACCAGACTCACTGTTATTCTCCTGCTTTCAGACTCCCAAGCGCTGGGATTACAGGTGCATGCCACCATGACAAGGTACCGGGGATGGAACCTGGGTCCTTGCACTTGCCAGGGAGGCATTTAGACCCCTGAGCCATCTCCCAGCCCCAGCCTGGGCATTCAGAGAGCCCCACGCTGCTCCGGTCAGCAGGCTCCAGGACTCCTCTGGGGATCCACCTGCCCACCCCCTCCCCAAGGACCCCACGCTGACCTGCCCAGCAGCCTGAGCTTCCTCGGACCGTACTTGTCCATGATGATGCCCAGGGGTAAGGTGATGGCGCTGAGCAGGAAGGAGCCCACGGTGAAGGCCAGGTTTAGGGTCTCATCCTGGGCCTTGCAGCTGAGCCAGCCATTCACCCACGTCACCTCCTCGGGCCCGGGCTGGGGCTCGGGCTCTGGCTCTGTAGTGCCCCCCACTGTGCCATTGGTGATGTTCTCTGTGTGTGGAGAAAGAGAAATTGACCTGGGGCCGCGGCAGAGGTTCCCAAAGCTCATGGAAGTACACATTCGCAGTCACCCTCCTAGTAATGCCAGAGCTTGCTCTGGGCTTCCCTAAGGGCCTGATGACCCCACATCAGGCTTGAGTGGCTGTGTGGTCCTAGCCTCAGGAGCGATAATGCAAAGGTTCCTAACTTTTGTAGGGCCATAAACTTCAGAGAAACAAAAACTGAAACCTGTGCTTCTGATCCCTGGAAAACAAAGTCACCAGGCATGGTAGTGTACACACATAATCCCAACATTTTGGGATTGCCCCAAATTCACCCCAAGCCAGTCTGGGCTACACAGCAGTGAGTTCAAGGCCAGCCTGAACTACATAGTGAAACCCTGTCTCAAAAAGCAAACAAACCCCATATATAGACATTTTCCAAACCACTTCTCAGAGCAATGATTTTTTTGGGGGGGGAGGTGGGCAGATCCGGGGATTGAACACTGGCCCTTGCACTTGCCAGGGAAGGGCTTATTCCACTGAGCCATTTCCCAGGTCCTAGAGCACTGATTTTGATGTGCTAAAAAAAAGGATTTTGGGGGGCGGGGGAGCTGGCTCAGGCTGCCTAAGCGTGAGTCTGGTGAAGCAAGTGAAGCTGGGAATCGAACTGCAGTCCCCTGGGGCCTGACTAGGTTTACCTAAGCAGGTGCTTAAATAACTGAGCTAACCCACAAGCCCCCTAAAAGTTGAGAAGGATTTTTTTTGGGGGGGGCTGGTTCAGGCTGCTTTAAAGGGCAGGTCTGGAAAGCTATGTGGAGCTGTGGTCCAAACCTCAGTCCCCTGTGCCTGACTGTGTTTGCATGAGCAGGCACTTAAACAACTGAGCTAACCCAAAGGCCCCTGATATGTTAAAAAAGACAAAAGAATTATCCATAATTCCAAGGGGCTCACTGTCCCTTAGAGCACAGATGAGTCACCCAAGCTAGAATTCCCCTCCTAGTGTCCTATACATACTGTAGAGCAGTGGACCTTAGGACCCAGCCGTGGTACAGGGCTCTAGACCAGCTGGGACCTTCACAGTAGCTTTGTCTAGGGAAACAGAATAAAGCAGCACGGAGGAGAGCCTAGAGTACCAGGGAAGGACAAGGGGAAGTCCTCACGATATGCCCTGCTCCTCCTTTGTCAGCTTGGGCAGTGAGTGGGCTTCCCGGGCCTCTTTAGCAGTAAGTATAGTCGGGTTCTTAAACACAGATCAGGCCATATATTTTCTCCCCCAGCGTTTTCAAAGCACCTGTCACCCACACTGCACCTTAGAATCTCTTTTGAAAGGGAGTGTGTGTGTGTGTGTGTGTGTATGTGTATTTTAGGGAAAGTTGTACAGGGCCTCACTACTACATTGCACTTGTAGTGATCCACTTGTTTACAGCCTCCCAAGAGCTGGGATTACAGGCCCAAATCACCACATCCAGTCTTGAAAGGGAGTTTTAAAAAAGTAATCCAAAATTATTTGCTTTCAGCTGTTGAGCAGCCCCTTACTTATTTTCCCCTCTGGGGTCACCATGACCACACCCAGGCTGAGCTGCTAAGCACTGAGCACTGAGCCCTAGCCGACGTGGTGACCACACCCATTGTGATTTCAGGCCCCCAAAGGGCCTCCACCACAGTCCACCCAGCAGCAAAAGGGAAGAGAAAGTGCAGCAGCAGTTGTCAGCAGGAGGATGAGGGCATGCAGGAAAGTGGCTACGGAACTCTCCAGAACTCTCCTCTCGTCCAGACTGCTAGTTAAGAGATGCTGAGTAATCGCACAGAAATGGGGCAGACTGATTAGATGTGAGGTTACAATGGAGAGTCAAGGAGAATACCCTTCCTGCCTCCCAATTGCAGCTCTGGCACCAAGGCTGTAAATCTGAGGTTTGCAACGCTGAGGTCTGCAAAGGCCTGCTTAGCTTCTCAAGGCTACTCCAGTCACTGAAACGGAAGCAGCTGAGCTGAATCATAACACACGTCAACCTTTGACCAATACACCCTGCCGGGGCTTGCTAAGATCGTGGCGCTAGAGCCAGGCCTCTGGGTTCCAATTTTAGTTTCTCTATGTCTTATTTGTGTCACCTTGGAGAAGTGACTTGATCTTGCTTTATTTTCTGATCTGTAAAAGGGACATAATATAATAACACTATTCATTTCTAGTGAAAATCCAGCTAATATTCTAGAGCTTACACAGGCATAAAATGGGCTTAATAATAATAGCTAAAAGTGTTCATTGAGACTGGGCATGGTGACACACACCTGTAATCCCAGTTCTTGGGAGCTGTAAACAGGTGGATCACTACGAGTCTGATCTAGTAGTGAAACCCTGAACACCCTGTAGACCCTTCCCTAAAAATACAAATAAATAAATAAAAATAAAAGTGTTGGGGCCAGGGAGATGGCTCAGTGGAATAAGTGCTTCCCTGGCAAGTGGAAGGGCCTGAGTTCAATCCCAGGTGCTGCCAAAAAATAAATAATAAATAAAAGTATTCATCATTACTGTCACTGGGGCTTAGGATAGGCGTAACGGTGAAACGGGTGGCAACAGCACCAGGCGGAAGCAGTGGTCTGTGGCTGTGTGTGGCTCTCATGATGCGTATTGGTCTCCCACTGGCCGCAAGCCCTAAGGGCAGGGATCGCGTTCAGGTTACCCGTGTCCCAGTACTGTTCCAGGCCCTGGTCTCAGCAGCTGTTTACTGAATGAATGAAAACAATGAAACCCGATCTCAACAGCCTAAAGGATCAAGAGAGGAAAAGAAATAGGAGGAACAGAACCAAGCTCAACAGAGAGAAGATTTAGGGAGGTTACAGCCACAAGGTTAACTGCCTAAAACCACAGATGTAAAACTTCACAAGCCAGATTCGCCCCCCCACCCCACCCCCAGAAACACTTTCTCTGTTTCCTAAAAGAAAACATCATGCTCATGGCAGAACACATGGCAAACAGGGTCCCCTGAGCCCATTGGGATGCAGCTCAGGACAGTGCCAAGTGCCACTGTGGTTGGCAGGTCCAGGCCATGGGCTCCTGCACGAGGGCAGCTCCTGGAAAGACAGCGAGTTTCACAGGTGGTGCCAGTTTCTGGGGTCAGGCCTGCCAGTTGATGCGCGGATATGAGCAAACCAGCACAGATGTGACAGCATGGGTGCTGGCCCGCGGGACCTGGTCACGGCCCCAAGGGGTCTGGAGCCAGTTACTACAGACTCCATGGGGAACAAGGGAACGCTCCAGGATTAGGGGGCTGTTGGCTGTGTGGCTGCAGTGAGCAGCAGGAGGACCAAGAGTGAGGGCAGGGCAGTACTCCCCTGAGCAGAGTCCCCCAAAGAGGAACCACAGGGGAAACCTAAATCCACGTGGTCTTTCCTCACGACACTGAAGACAAGATCCCAAGGGAATGGCCAACATCTTAATTTCCTTACTGATCTGGTCACCCCTGTTACTGGACAAGGGTCTACAAGGCGAGGGTTGGGGGTTCAGACAAAGGCATTACTCTGTCCTTCCTTTCATCCTGGAGCTATACATCCAGAACTTTAGGCTAGGGGCCGGGCATGGTGGCGCATGCCTGTAATCCCAGCACTCGGGAGGCTGAGGCAGGAGGATTGTTGTGAGTTCGAGACCAGCCTGAGCTACAAAGTGAGCTTAAGGCCAGCCTGAACTGCATAGTGAGACCCTGTCTCAAAAAGAAAAAAAAAAAAAAAGAAAAACCAGAACGTTAGGCTACCACACTTCTCTCCCTAAAGAGATTACAGCCAATGGGACCAGCTGGTCCTCTGCTCTCCTGCCTCCAGCCAGTGACACCCAGCAATAGACGGGCCTGGGGCTGGGGGCCCTCACTGCCTTCTCTTATCTGCCCAGGAAGCAATCTGAGAGTGTCCCTTCCTCCTGGAGAGAACTACACCTTTGGTGAGTCCAGAAGCTATGTTGGCAATAAATAGCCCACATGAATAATCTCAGCACCAGGAGAGACACAGAAACCTTCACACCTGGGCCGTGGTGGGCCAAGAAAGACGCAAACAGATAAGCAAGCACCATAGTCAGGAGTGGTGGTGTACACCTGTGATCCAGCATATGGGAAGCTGAGGCAGGAGGATCACCCTAAGTTTGAGGCTTGTGTGGGCTGCAGGATGTATTAAAGACCAGCCTGGACTACATAATGAAACCCTGTCTCAAAAACAAAAATCACAACAAAACCAAAACTGAGATAAGCACTCAAGAGGTGCCAAGACCCAAGGTATCTCCTTGTTCCCAGCTTAAAGCTCAGCCCTCACCCAGCCCAGCCTGCTCAGGGCCTCACCTGCACCTGTTTATTAAACAGATGCATCCACAATGGGCCGCCAGAATAGCCTGGCCAGCAAAGACAAACCAAGACAAGCAAGGAATTGGGGTAGCCGGAGCATGTTGAGAACAACAGGCTGCTTAGGAGACCCAGGGCCAGGGAACGGAGAACAATGGTGTGCACTGTCCAGCCCCACTCAGAAGACTCACAAACAAAATCTTTAGAGAAAGCAGAAGGGGAAAGAGTGCTGTGAACCCACTCAGGTTCCCCTGAGCCTCCTTGAGTCAAAGAGGGGGCCTCCTTGTATCCCAGGGAAACAAAGGCAGTAGGGAGCCTCCACCATAGCTCCCAGATGCAGCGGGAGGGAGTCAAGGGGCACATTACACCCCCCTTCGTTCCACTTCCCACCAGGGAGCAGACCTCTGCCTGGCCCGGCTGAGGGTACCTGCCCCGGGATCTCCTTTCCCTAATCCTGAGGTTATCCGGCAACAGGAAGCAGCATCCCAGGCCAGCAGGGGAGATGTGGGTGAGAGGTCGGCTCAGCCTCCGAGCAAACGAGACGCAGGGCTGGAGGGAGGGCTGAGCCCCTCACTGTGGCCCCCGCAGCAGCTTGCAGCCACCTTCTGCAGGCTGCCTGTGTGTGCGGCCACTGCGTTCCATGGGATCCGGCTCCCTTTCCCCCAGGCCTCACATGTCACACAATAATACAGGGAATTTCAGAGCCGGTAAGTCGCTGCCAAAGGTTTCACAGGGAGCTGGATTTGAATTCAGGCTGCTGGAGCCCAGAGCAGCTACACGTAACCTATGGGCTGTGCTGGTGCTGCGCTCCTGGCTTAGAAGCAGGCTGTGTCTCAGAGAAAATGCTAAAAGAATGCAGCTGGGGCAGTGTTGGGGCAACACTGGCCAGTGAGAAGGGGCTGTGCCTCAACTCTCCCTCAGAGGCCCTAAGAGCCAGCCTAGGTCAAATAAAGGCTTCCTGAGACAGCAAGAAGCGCCGGGCGTGGTGGCGCAGGCCTGTAATCCCAGCACTCGGGAGGCGGAGGCAGGAGGATTGTTGTGAGTTCGAGACCAGCCTGAGCAACAAAGTGAGCTTAAGGCCAGCCTGAACAGCATAGTGAGACCCTGTCTCAAAAAGACCAAAAAAAAAAAAAAAAAAAAAAAAGAAGCTAGGGGAGGCCAATGGATATAGAAGGAAGTTAAGCAGGACTGTGGACAGCCAAGGGCTCTAGCTGTTCTCTGTGACACACTCTGAGGCCAGGCCTATGGGATTTTTATTTTATTTTTTGAGATAGGGTCACCCTATGTAGTTCAGACTGGCCTTGAACCAGATAGCCTAGGATGGCCTTGATCTCCTAATGATCCTGCTTCCTCAGCCTCCTGAGTGCTGGGATGGCAGGCATTCACCACCATGCCCGGCTTTCCTATGGAATTTTAAAAATTCAAAATAAGCTGGAGGTGGGCTGAGGCTGTAGTTCAGTGATAGCATGCTCGCCTGGTGTGTTCAAACTCCTGCAGCCTAAAAATACAGTGTAGGGGCCAGGGAGATTTCTCAGTCGAATAAGTGCTTCCTTGGCAAGCGCAAAAGTGCCTGAGTTCGATTCCTGGTTCCGTAAAAAAAAAAAAAAAAAGTATAAAAAGAATGAAAAGGGCCAGGGAGATAGCTTCGTAGTCTAAGCACCTGCCTGGTAAACACAAGGACCCAGGATTGCTCCCTCGTACCCCATGCAGATCCCTGGTAGCTGCACTAAACTGGTCACCAAAATCCAGCATGGTCGTGCACGCCTGTAATCTTAGTGCTAGGGAGGTTGAGACAGGAGGGTCATGAGTTCTCCCTTGGTTAGCGAGACCCTGTACCAAATAAATAATTTTTTAAAAAAATTTATTTAGTATAGGGGCTCAATATACAGATAAGACTCATAGTGATCCTCCTGTTTTCAGCCTCTCAAATGCTGGAATTATAGGCTTGTGTCACCACTGCATGCTGGGCATTGAACCCCCAGCCCCTGAGTTATCTATCTCACCTCCAGCTGAGTTATCTGGCCAGCCCTTTAAAAAAATTTTTTTAAAGAGAAAAATGAGCATATCCACAGCAATAAAAAGTTGAATTTTTTAAAAGCAACAACCAATAGCCTGTGGGTGTGGAAAGAGCCCATGAAAAGGGAGACCCTAACGCAGCGAGGATTCCCACGTCCACAGACACAGCCTGTCTTGGTCTGGCAGGGACTGCAGGTGGCCCTGCTTCCCCGAAGAACGGCAGCACCTCTGCTCTCGGGTGCCAGGGGCAGCTTCCTGCTGTCAGGGAGAGAGGAGACGGCCGTGGTCAACGGCACATGATCTGCCATCATGCTCATGGCTAAGCGACGACTCAAAGCATAAGTCATACAGATTTTTACCTTCAAATCCTTCATCCCATTCAACCCCAGCATGTGCTACGCCCTCATGATTCCTAAGAGCCTCCAAGAGGTGAACTAGGTCATGGCTCTCCTTCCCTTCCATGACATCTTCCTGCCTTGGGAAGAAAATCCAGTCTCCTCAATGGGGCTCCTGAGCCTTGCATCCTAGGGCCCCTCTCATGGCTGCAGCTGGACCAGGGAGATGGTTCAGTGGAATAAGTGCTTCCCTGGCAAGCACAAGGGCCTGAGTTCAATCCCTGGTTCCAGGGGGGGGGGGGGAGGAATCCAATGGCTGCAGCCATCTGTGGGGCCAGCCCTTCTCCCCTCTCCTCCAGGGTACCCATGCCCTCTCCTGACTCTTTCCTAGCCCCATGCTGCAGGCTTCTGCGTTCCAGGGAATCTGCATGCTGACTTGCTGGCTTTGCACCACTGGTACCGCACCTCAGTGAATGTTAACTGCATGTATAGGTGAAATGAAAGACAGAATTGACCCTGCCTGGTAAACCATCCACAGCTGACTGGCTGGATGGCCCACTGAGTTACAGAGAACATGAAGAGAGTGGAGTGTGGGTGCCACAGTGATCATCTAGAGGCCAAAAGCTAAAGCTCTGTGAAAGCTCTGTTCTTTCCAGCCTGGAAATACGACTGCTGTCTTAGCCACTCTGGGGGACCTAAGGAGGGATCCAGCTGCCAACATCTTGTGGCTCTCATGTGAAGCTCAACAAGTGTTCACCCCAGTCTTGTCATCTCTCCTGACCATCTGATGGCAAGGCTAAAAAAAAAAAGTCAAAGCCGGGCATGGTGGCGCATGCCTGTAATCCCAGCACTCGGGAGGCTGAGACAGGAGGATTGTTGTGAGTTCGAGACCAGCCTGAGCTACAAAGTGAGCTTAAGGCCAGCCTGAACTACACAGTGAGACCCTGTCTCAAAAAGACAAAAAAAAAAAAAAAAAAAAAGTCAAGGGCCAACAGAAAAATGAGACATTTCCTTCCTTCTCTGCTCCCACTCCCTCAGGCTAGAACCCAGCCCTGCACCTGTAGCCAGATTCCGGCTGGAGCTTTGACACAGAGTTCCCAGAACCTTTCAGCAGATTTGAGGAGCAATTTTCCTTAGAAAATGAACTCAAGCAACAAAAACTGAGAAACTTGCATCTCAATCAGCTGTACACTAGTCACCCACTGAAATGTCTTAATTCGATAAAGTTAGTAAATGACCTAACTGGTTCTTTTCAATTCAGCCATTTACCAAGTTGGGAAATGGCAGGCCTAACTGGAAACCTTGATCCTAATTCTGCCAAGCCTTCCCAGCCAAGTGACACCCAGGGGTTTCTAGCTCTGAAAGACAACAGGTTACACAGACTTCGAGAAGCAAGGAGCAGGAAGGCCAGGTAGATAAGCTATGTGCAATCAGCAGGCTTTCCTGCCACAGATGCTGGGTCAGCAGGTTTGCCACATAATCAGAAAACCCAAAATCAGATGGAAGAGCGAAGACACAGCAGGATAAGAGGTTGATGTTCAATCCATCCTGACCCTTTACCTTCACTTTGGTTTGTAGGAGTGACCTGTGAAGTCTCTCAAGGACTTAAATACCAACTCAGCACTAAGCTGGCACAATCTCTGGGGCTCCTCCCACTGAAAGGAAGAAGCCAAGGTTGCAGCAGCAGTGAAGTGACCAAGCTCCCACTGCTGATATCATACAATAAATTGTATCATGTCATATGATAAATTCAATCAGTAGACCAAAAAAAACCCCTAAAAATAGTCTTGACCTTCTTGATACCATTGTGTGTGTGTGTGTATGTGTGTGTGTGTAAGAGAGACAGACAGACAGATAAGACATAGAGAGAGACAGATCTAACTGCAACAGTCCTCTGGTCTTGATGAAACATAGTACTAAAAGCTTTGTCTGCTTTATCTTTTGGAGACAGGGTCTCAAGTAGTTCAGTCTGGCCTTGAACTTACTAGTAGCTCAGGCTGGCCTTCAACTCACAGTGATCCTCCTGTTTCAGCCTCCCAAGTGCTGAAATTATAGGTGTACACTACTATGCCTGGCCTGAAAGGTTTTTTTGGAGTAGATTTTTTTTTTTGTTTTTCAAATCTTCTGTGTATCCTGAAAAAGAAACAGCCAAACACTCTATAACCTGTTCCATTCAGAAGAGTCATTAATCTCCTAACATCTCTTGAGCAAAACAGAAAGCTTGCTCAGGGAACAAGGTCTGACTCTCCCATCTCCCAAGATTTCTTGCTGATGTGGGGAAAGGCCTGCCAAGAACCTTTAGGCTCTTAGGAGTGGCTAAAGGCCATATTTTTGAGTGGCTAAAGGCTAAAGGTTGCTTATAAATGATATATCTTATACCCTTTCCCAGATGGCCTCTGTATTCCCTCCCTTTCTCCTTGCCCATAACCTCGCCTGCTCTCTCCCTAGACACTTGGGACACTCAGGAATCTTCTTGGCAGACCAGAGAGGGTAAACAGGCAGTGTTTGACTCAAGGTTACAGACAGTGCAGGCTGGTCCAAAGTGTTCTCTTCCAGCTAAGTAAGAACTCTAGAAAGAAAAGGCATGCTGATGGTGACCCAGAAGTCAACTCTGGGTTATCTCCATCTAAGAGACTCAAGCACAGGGGAGAGACACTCTATGAGATCAACTCTTCTGCAGCTACTGTTGGAGACAGAGGAGGCAGGGGGACATGTTCATAACCGGGCTGCCTAAGGAAGGTGGCAACTGGGAGCTGCTCTGGCCCTACTGTGGGACTGAATCCACTGACCTGCAGTAGCTAGGGTGGCAAGGTGTGACAGTCAGGGTCGGGGTGCAGATTTCACATACACAGCATCCACAGACTGCCTTCAACTACACCAATGGTGGGGCGGAGAGAAAGGAGCAAACTTTACACCATTTCCATAACATATCCCCTTTCCTATTCCTGCCCATGAGGTTGGAAGGCCACAGAGATGTTTTCATGGCCAGTGAGAGGAAGTAGCCTTTGGAGAATCATAAAGCTGCAAAAAAAAAAAAAAAAAAAAAAAAAAGGCAAATTGTATCTTGCAAGCCCTTATGAGACTCCATAATGGCCTGATTGAAAAACATCTAGATTCTAGATGAAACCTTTGGGTAGAGGCAAAGCCACTTCCTCTCTCTTGCTGCACACCAGCCCCTAAATCAGGAGTTCCTCTTTCTCACACCCAGGCAGCAACTTGTTTACTGCAAGCCAAGGGATGTTCAGGCACTGGGAGGACAAGAAGCCAGCAATGTTGTTGCTGGTGGAAACAGAACCTCTGTGTCTATCATTGTCCCCAGGTTGGGCAAAGCAGGAGACTGGCCTGAGTTGCGGTTTCTTCATCCATGAAGCAGGGGCAATGCTAATGAACTGGACTCAGCATACCTGTGTGAGGATTAAATGGGCCTTCTGCTACCAGGCAGACGCTGTGCAGTGAAAGGGAGCTGCGGGCTAAGGCTTCACTGCAATCCACCCTCTCGCAAAGCATGGTCTCTAGGAATCAACCCCAGCCCAGGGTACCCATCTCACCTGGCTCCGAACACAGGTAAGAGTAAAAGCCCTCTGACTTGAGCATGATGAGCAGCGAGCCCCAGCCCAGGAGGACTGCAGAGAAGAGGAGGTTTTCCAGTACGGCTGTGCAGGCCATCCACCAGCGGCGCCGATGGGCAGTGGCTAGGGTGGGCGCCATGGTGCGGCACGGCGTGGCGCGGCACGGCGTGGCGCGGCACAGCGGCCCGGCTCCGGCTCCGCAGCCACCTGCGCACAGATCTCGGCGTCAGCGCAGGCTCTGCCCAACCCCGTGCGCCTGCCCCCGGCAGCTGCGGCAGGGTGCAGAGCCCGTCTCCCTTCTGTAGCCCAGAAGGTAGGTTCGCGTAGCTGTGGAAGCAAGCCCCAGCCCTGCCGGGGACGTAGATCACCCCTGCTGCGTAGCTGCCTGGCGCCGCTGCTGTTCGCTATGCTGGAGCTGTTCTAGCCAGAGACTTCTCCTGCAGCTCACACCAAAGTAAACTGAGGCATGGAAGGAGGAAAGGACAAATGCATTTTCAAGGACCTATAACTAGTCCTGGCGCCCAGCAAAATTGGCATAGCTAGTTTGAGAGCCGTGACGAGAGTCGTCAGCTCGAGGAATGGCCCTCCTAGCAGAAGCACACCTGAGCTGTCACTCCGAGGGACCCTGATAGACTTTCTCCCGCCCGCACTCAAGACCCTTCCCCAGAGCTGTCTTCTTCAACCACAAGATCAGCGCACCGTACCCCGGAACGGCCCGCCCACGGCACGCTGATTGGCCTGACTGCGAAGGAACTGCCGCGCCATTGGCTATTGTCTAGGTCGCTAGGCGCTGCGGCCACGCGAACCCCGCGTGGGAGAGGCGAAGCCGGTTCAAACCGGCGGCGCGAGCCAGCCTCACGACCCCCTTTCTGGGCTGTTGCCTCAGCAATTAGCACGTTCCCACAGAAGCAGACCCCTGTTCCTCCATCCCCTAGCTCCTTGCTCTACTCGTCATCTCTAGCGACTTCTTACCCCCCCATCAGTTTTTAGACATCTTTCTAAACCTTATCTCTTGTGGCTTCTGCACCCTAGCGTAGGCCCACCCAATCCCCGGGATCTAGCGTACCCGGCTCTTGCTGGTGTGTATCGGGCCCGCCCGGCGCCTTTTCTGTCCCCTTTTATTCCAGTCCTTTTATTCCGCCCTTAAGATGAAAACACTGCCGCCCGCTGATTGGCTGAGTGGGGCTGGAAACAGGTTTTGACCAATCAACAATCACCCGCCCGCCCCCCGGCGAGCAGAAGCCGGTTCCGGCCGGACTTTGAGACAAACAAGAGATGGGGGGAGGCTGGGGGCAGCTGTGGGCCTCGCCTGTGTAGCCTTAAACTGGTATCACTGTGGCGCTGGGAACCGTTGCCCCACTGCCTCACCAGAGCCCTGCCCGGAGCCCTGGTTCTAGGCCGGTTCTAGGGCATGGTTGGTGGGTTGCATGTCCCCCACCCCCCACCCCGGACTTGCCCAGCTTCGTGGCAGTGCGCCTCATCACCCACCCAAGATCCTGCACTGTGCTCTCGGGCCCGCTACGTAGTCCCCGCCCCCACAGCCCAGCGCCCCGGGTACCACCCGCGGATGCTCAGGCTTCTCATGAACCCTGTCACTCCCGACCTCACATTGCTGCCCCTTCCCACACATTGCTGCCCCTTCTTCGGGCTTTGTGCTGTTACTCTTTTGTCCTTGATGGCTCCTACTCAGGAACAGTCAGTGGGTCTCGGATTCCCAGACCCTTGTCCAGATGTGGTGCACGTCCTATCTTCTGATTTACTTGTCCCTTTTCCTCTCCTTGGTGTGCCTGCCTGGCTCCTGATAGGTGCCCCTAGAGGATCGGTAAGCGGGAGCTTGGGGCTTGCCTGTTTCGTATTAGGACAGTGTCCAGACTCTGGTCCCCTCATGCCTGTTACCGCGGTCCTCGATCCCTCCGGGATTAATTCCCCGCCCCTTAGTCTGAGGGGTCGATTGGGTTCCACATCCCTTTGAGAGCAGCCGACTGGATCTGCCCCGAGGAACTGCGGACGCAGAGCCATGGACCCTGGGTTCTGAAGGTTCGGCTGCCCCGCTGCGTCTCCCCTAATTAGAGGTACTAACCTGCCCTCAGAAAACCCTGGGTCTCCCCAGATCCATGTACTGCAGGAGCTGGCAGAACACTCCAGGACAGAAAGAGCGCCTGCAGTCTCCTGGTCCACTTCCCCCAGCCCGAGTGCGCCCCCTGCTGCCATGAACCCGCTGCTGGCCTCACCGAGACTGTTTCCCTTTTACCTTTATGGTCACCCACCCTGCAGAATCTCACCCACTGAAGGTTTCAGTTGACACCTGACAAATCTCCAGTCCTTCATACCCCCCTCCCTTTATTGAACCATCGTCCTGAGAACTCTCTTCCAACCTCAAACACATCTCTAAAAAATGCGGGGGTGTCTCCTCCAAATCTTGAAGGTAGGTATAGAGAACCAGCCTTTTGATGAATGCTAGCACCTGCTGTTCTCCCTCTCCACCCCACCCCCACTACGCCAATACAACCCCATCTCAAATGTTTATCCAGTCACACCATTTCAGTCCTCAGGACCTCAACCAACCCCCAAACTCACTCAGCTGACCCCCCAGGAGCTATGGGAAACGTAAATCGGACCTTGGTAAATCAGCCCTCTGCTAAAATCCAGGGTCTTCCCTCTGAGCTGCATCACCAGTTCTTTTTGTTTTTCCATTTTGAGACAACCTAGCTAAATTGCTAGGTTGCCCAGACTGAGTTCAAACTTGCCATCTTCCTGTCTCAACTGCCCAGAGTGCCTTCAAAAACTCCTTACCATTCGTTCTGCGAGGTAAATTAGGTTTCCCAGTTTGACCCATATGGGCTCATTCCGCTGGAGGCTGCTTTGCTTGCCTGGTCCTTGCCCTGTTCTCTCACTTCTGGCTCTCACCATAACCCCTTCTCAACAGCACCTCCTCTGGGAGGCCTTCCCTAGGCACCCTCAGTACATACCTTTGCTACCTTTGTCCATGGGTTGCAGTATTTGATAATTATTCATCTGTTTGTATCTCCTGTTCTTTGTTGACTGTAAGTAAACTTGATGGCCAAGAACGAGTCTAACTCAACTTTGTGTAACCAGCCTTTACTACTGAGGTAAACACAAAGCAGGCGCATAGTGGAGCTTATGGAATGAAAACATGAACAAACAGAAGGATAAAAAGTTATGGGAGCACAGGGTAATGCCAATAATTATACTTTATTGAGCACTAAACATTTACTAGATGCTGTACATCCTTTGTGTCATTTAATCCCAACGACCACCATGGGAGGTATCTACTATCCTCATTTTTCAAATGTAAAAATCTTGAGACTTCAAGTAACTTTTCCAAAGTCATAAGACAAGAAGTTGGAGCTGGGATTGGTTCCAGGTCTATTTGAATGAAACCTTTTCTTCTCTCTCTCTCTCTCTCTCTCTCTCTCTCTCTCTTTTAATAAGGAGTATGAATGCCCCAACATCAGCACTGTGGCAAATAATGAATAAATAAAACCATAGGAGTGTGGCTCAGTGATAAAGGACTTGACTGGCATGTGTGAGGACCTGGGTTCCTTTCCTAGCACTAAAAGAAAGTCACTGAAGTACTAGAGGAAAATGTAGATTTCACATTTAGGGTAGACATTTTTGCATTAAGCACACTATGAAACCCCGAACTCATAAAGACAAAACCTGTTTAAATTACAATTTTAAAACTTCCATAGAGGGGGAAAAAAAACCAAACTAAACAGCATTTAAACACCAGTCACAAATGGAGAAAACTTGTTACAAACTTGATAAAGGGCATTTAAAGAGCAATCAGATGGGAGGGCACATGTAAGATGTAAATAAAATTTGGCTAGGGGGCAGGATCAGAAGGCTTGTGGTGACACAGGCCTGTAATCTCAGCACTGGGGAGGCTGAGGCAGAAGGATTGTTGTGAGTTTGAGATCAGCCTGAATTATGAAGTAAGCTCAAGCCAGCCTGAACTGCATAGCTAGATCCTGTCTCAAGACAAAAAAAAAAAAAAAAAAAAAAAAAAAAAAAAAAAAAAAAAAAAAAAAAAAAAAAAAAAAAAAAAAAAAAAAAAAAAAAAAAAAAAAAAAAAAAAAAAAAAAAAAAAAAAAAAAAGATAGTTATGTATAGTGGCATGAACCTATAATCCCAGCACTTGGGAGGCTGAAGCAGAAGGATCCCCACAAGTTTAAGGCCAGCTTGTACTACATAGTGAGTTACAGGTCAGCCTGAACTATATAGTGAGACTGCATCTCAAAAAACAAAAATAAATTTTAAACCTTTTTTCATTGCATAAGGATTTTAACTAGGTTTAACTTTCTTTTTTCCTATGTGTGCTAAAATAATGAGATGCCATTTTCAACTTGTCAGATTGGGTAGAGGTAAATGGGTACTTTGTGAGAATCTAAACCCATACAACATTTTGGAAGGCAATTTGAAGTACAGAAATGTCTAATGTTCTTATCCTATAATTAAGCCCTAAGAATCTGTTCTGTAGAAAAACTTGTGTAAGTGACAAAGGAAATATATACAGGGTTGGGGTGTAGGTCGGGGTAAAGAGCTGGCCTGGCATGCACAAGCCCCTGGGTCCAGCTCCCAGCCCTGCAAAAACAAGCGGACAAAATATGTACAAAGGCAGTTGTAGACTATGGCAGTTTATTGTATCAGAGTGATTACAACTATCCATTGGCAGGGAGGTTTCAATAAGCTGTGTTATTTCCATATAATGGAATTCCACCTCCTAGGGGCCTCTCCCAACCCCCACTGCTGAGGACCAAACCTAGGACCTCACACACACTAAGCAAGCACTTTACTGCTGAGTCACATCCCCAGGCCTATTTTATGAAAAGAGGTAGCTTTATCATTACTGACATCAAAAGACATCCAGGATAAATTACTAAGAAAGCAAGTTGCAGAGCTGGGAATGTAGCTCAAGTAGAATGCATGCTTACCATACTTGAGACTTGGAGTTCACTCCCCAGCCTCAAAAAAGGGGAGAAAAAAAAAAGTTCTAGCATAGTATGCTTAGTGTGCCTTTTTTAAAAGCACATATTTACATGTGTACCAAAAACATATGAGTCAGGTGTGGTGGCACAGGCCTGTAATCCCAGCACTCAGGAGGCTGAGGCAGGAGGATTCAAAGTTCAAAGCCAGCCTGGGCTACAAAGTGAGTTCAAGCCAGCCTGAGCTACATAACAAAACTGCATCTCAACAAACAAACTAAAGTGCTTGCTTGGCAAGCGCAGGGTCCTGAGTTCAATCCCTGGTTCCGCAAAAAAAAAAAAAAAAACAACTAAAAACAAAGGTAAAGAAAGAATGGAACCTAGCATGGTGGCTCTCAGGTTGCCAAGGTGGAGTTCAAAGCCAGTTTGGGTTATACAGTTAGTTCAAAGCTAGCCTGAATCACATAGCAAGACTCTCTTGAAATAAGGAAGGAAAGTGGAAAGGAAGGAAGGAAGAAAGGCACATTGATGACAGAGCTCAGCAGTAGAGCAAGTGCTTGGCTTAAGTTCCATCCCTAGCACTGAAACAACCACAAATTATGGAACTGCACTGATATGTTCATGCGATGCTAAGTCAGTTCTCACACACTTAAGTGTCACGTTCATGTGAACATCTCTCATTAAATATTTTTTTGTACAACATGATTTTTTGGTAGTTGTGTAGTAACTCATGAGAAGTTTCTGTTGAGCCAATCTTTTATCATCAAATATTTAGGTTGTTTCCCATTTCAGAAAAACATTTGGCAAATAAAGGAAAGAACAGTTTTGGGGGCAGAAGCCAGGGCAACCAACAGAAAGTCCCTACAGCATCTTTTCCCTGTTCCTGACCACTTCCCACAGGACGCCTGCCCACGCTCCAGACCTTCTCCTGGGCTGATGCCAGGGCCCAGGGCCAGCTGGCCTTTGCCCCTCGCCTGTTTCAATGCCGAGGCTCTGGTGTACATACCCTGGCTCCAGGAAAGATTTCCAGTGACGGCAGAGATTCTGAGGTCCTCCCATGCCCACCCCATCCGTATCTCCCCACTTCCCAAGTCCAAGGTCCTCACTCTGGTCGCCCAGCTGTGTGCACATTCTCATACAGGGGCTCCTCTTCCTCTTCCGCCTGCTTCTGGGGATCTTGTTCTTGGAGGTTGCTGCTGGAGACCGGCTCCTGAGCCCTCCTTGGGCTCTCCTTGCCATCCCCCAGCTCCCTGGACACCTCTTGCAGCCTAACACCTGCAGATTCCATGGGCCCCACAAGGTCAGCGTTGAGCGCTAAGCCAGAGCTCTGGCTGGCAGAGCCTGAGGCTTCTGCCTTCTTCTGGCCTAGAGCTCGGCGCGGGGGCTTAGGGATGGCACTTTTGACTTTTGTTTCTGCTTGGCCTTTCTGCAAGTTACCCAAACGGCGGAGAACAGACCGGACAGAGCCCTCAGATTTCTCGGGCATCCCTGCCAGCATGTAGATTGAAGCCACAGAATCCAAGCTCTCCTGGACGTTGCCCTCAGTGGTTTCCCCAGGCTCAGCCATTTTCTGGCCACCTTGAGGGAACTGGTGGCCATTAGCGGAATTGCTGGTTTTGGTGGCAGCAGCGGCAGCAGCAGGGAGCTTCTCCACTTTTGCTTGCTCCAGGCTTGCGGACTCCTCAGTCTCCCGACCCTCAGGACCTGGCTGGGACCCTCTTGAGAGCCTCTTGGATTTTCGGACTGGGCTGGAGAGCTCCCCCGAGCTTCGGCCATTCTGTGACACAAACTTGGTGCCTTCAGCAAAGGAGACTGAGGGCCGCTTGGCCCGGGCTAAACTGGAGGTTCTTGGGATAGGGAATGGTGTGGAGGTATCCTCAGGGGGAGGGAAGGTGGCCTCTGATGACTCTTGGGGCACAGGAACCATTGCTGGCAGAAGAGAAAAGAGGTTGGCTGCAGCTAGGTCTGGCCACTCCAGTGCAGCCCATGTGCAGCTCTACGTCCTGGAGAGGCCTGAAGTACAAGCCAGGGAGAGCCAGGGCCCAGATGGGCCAGGAAGGGCAGAGTGAGTGGCCACAGTTCCTTGTTACTCTTCTCATTGTCCCACCCCGCTCTGAGCCATGGCCTCATACCCTGGCCACACCCCAGAATCCTGAGACATGTGCTGTCCCCTTTAGCTGAAACACTGCCCCCACTTTCTACGTTCACTCTGCTATTATTGACTGATTCTGCTAGGCTTGGCATAGCTCTTTTTTTTTTTTTTCTTTTTTTGCAGTACTGAGGATTGAACTCAGGACCTTGCACTTGCCAGGCAAGTGCTTATGCTACTGAGCTATCTCCCAGCCCTCTGCATAGCTTTTAACTCAGTCATGGCCACTGCCATGACTAGACTGAGTCCCTCTTTAGTGTCCTTGTGAAAGCATTCTATCCTGTAACTGCCTGGTGACTTAACTCATTACTGTCCATCAAACTACAAGCTTGGTAAACACAGGACTTTTTGTTTTGTTTTGTTTTGTTTTGTTGGAACTGGGGTTTGAACTCAAGGCCCTTTTGCTTGCCAGGGAAACACTTATTCCACTGAGCCATCTCCCCTACAACTCTGTTTTTGAACCCAGGGCCTTTGCACTGAGCTTTATCCTCAGATTTTTTTGTTTTAGACAGGATCTCTCCAAGTTACTATATTGCCCAGGATGGGCTCAAATTTGAATCCTCCTGCCTCAGCCTCCCAGAGTGCTGGGATTATAAGTATTTGCCACAATGGCCAGCCTCTATTTTGTTCTTTACTGTATTCCCAGAGATAGGACAGGGCCTGGCCCTGCTGGACACATGCTTGTTGAAGGAATATGGAAGAGGTTGTGGTAGGCAGGGGTACTCATGCATGGGCTGGTGGGGGCTACCTTTGGGGGATGACATACAGTGGGCAGGATCCTCATGCTCAGCTCCAGATTCCGAATCGGAAGAGAAGGAGTCCTCGGAAGCCCAGCCAGCAGAGGGCTGCTCGATGAAGCTGGGGTTGAAGGGGGCCTCCGGGTCGTGGTGAGAGACTGTCGGGGCTCCAGGTCAGGCACAAAGCCTGATGGGAAGCCCTGTCCCACCCCAGCCCCTGAGCCCATAGCCCACTTACCTGTCACCCAGGGAAGCTTGTAGCCACTGAGGGAACCACACGGCAGTACAGAGCCCAGGCTGCTCAGTGCCCCCCAGACCTGCTGCTTCATCCTGGACAAGGTGGTTCCACCCCTTGCAGGCCTGAGGGGATGACATGGGATGTGGGTGGTACCCAAGCCCCAAGGTGACTTGTATTACCTTGGCAGGGCGTGACAGGGTGACTATATCAACTTTCATAGCTCTATAATGCAAACTGTGAGATCCAAGCAACTGAACCCAAATATAAATCATAGAAGGCAGCATGGTTATAGAGTCAGATAGACCAAGGCAACAACTCTGCCTCAGATTGAATTCCCCTGGACCCTAGTTTCCTCATCTATAAAATAGGGAGAAGGGGCCGGGGAGATGGCTCAGTAGAATAAGTGCTTGCCTGGCAAGCGCAAGGGCCTGAGTGCCATCCCCAGTTCCGCCAAAAAAGTTAATCATATAAAATAGGGAGAATAGTCCTATCTGCTAGAGTTTGCTGCAGGAACTGGTACGGCACAAGGCACCTGGTGAGGGTGCCCAAATGCAGCTCCCTGCGATGCTCACGGGAGTGAGCCCTAGAAGCTCTAGAAGTCCCCCTCCCCCATCCACCAATCCCAAGCTGAGACCGCTCCATTTGGCTTTTGCACATGTCCTCATCTCCCTATGAGGGGCTTGTTCCCACCCAGCAGGCTCTGCCACAGGGAGGGTAACAGGACTGGTGAATGTGTGGATGCCTGACAACAGAGGAGAAGCCCAAGGATCAGTGCATGAACTAAAAGACAGCATTAGAGCAGGCGGGGATGCAAGCGTAAGGCTCTCAGTTCAAGTCCTGATAGCAAAGGAAGGAGGAGGCAAGCAAGCAGTGGGTGCGCAACCAGCCCTGGACAAGCATCCCGGACAGCAAGCAGGGCTTTGTGCAGCCATGACTAGTCGGGTCCCCTTGGGCTTCAGGGGTGTAGGAGGTTTTGGAAGGAACGGAGCAGGATGTGAACGTCATTCTCCAGACAGCTCCTCTGGTCCAGTCCTCCCTCTTGGCTCTCCAAAAGCCACATGATCTGCTGAACCACTGTACAAACTCTTTTTTGAAGCAAGGATCTCACACAGAGCTACATCCCCAGGCTTTTTTGCCCTTTAAAAATGTTTTGCAATAGTATCTTACTAAATTGTTAAAATTGTCCAGAATGGGTTCAAACTTGCAATCCACCTGCCTCAGTCTCCCACTCTGCTGGAATTATAAGCATCTACCACCACGCCTGGCCTTTCTAGGACAAGTGAGGTCTAGTCTTTCACCCTAGAGATGTGATGCTACTTCTGTGTTCTTTGCCACCTCTTGGGTCCCTGCCAGTGAGCTTCCAGCCTCATGCTGCACATCCAGTGCTCAGCACAACAATGCCCACGTGTCTCAGAAACTTCCAGGTCACAGCTTCTAAGGCGGGCAGGTGGCTGACCTGGTTTCTCCAGGACATAGGCACCACCAACCCTCCCTATTTGGCCCAAGTGTGTGGCAAAGCCAGCCCTTTCCTATCCCTGAAGAAACCAGGCAGTGTTCACCTGTCCTTGGGCTCCCGAGGAGCGGTGCAGCAGCAGCAGGCACAGCAGGCAAGGCCCAGAAGGAGCAGCAGCAGAGGCCCGAGGATGGCCGGAATGAGGAAGGCCTCCTTACTGTGATGGCCTGGGGGCACAGGAGATGCCAGACAGTCAGGGCCTTCCTCCACCCCCACAGCTGTCTTCAACTCTGAGCTGCCTCCCCCCACCTGTGGGTCTCTCCCTTTCATCTAGGCAGCCCCTCTGATGGCCCAAGGGCCCATGCTACAAGCTCCTGTCTTGCTTCTCAGGCCATAGTAGAGTCTATTCCTGCATGAGCATTTCCCAGCCCTCCTTGCTTTCTTAGATGGCAGGGGCTCTGTCACATATTCAGGGATCCCACAGCATTCATCCAGATTTCAGCCATGGAGGAGTCTCTGAAGTAGGCCTGGAGAACCCTGTCCTCAGCAAGTGGTGCCCTGGGGCCCATGGAAGGACCAGAATTTCAGTGGTTATTTCAGCCTGCAGTTGACTACACCTTACCCCAGAGGCAGGCCCCAGACACAGGGTCGCAGAGCTCATCCGAGCACTGGCAGGGCAGGGAGCAGTTGCTGCCATAGAAGCCAGCCAGGCAGGAACTGTTGCAGCTGTGAGATAATAAGAGGGGCAGGCTGAAGACGGGGTGGGAAGGGGGGCAAGTGAGCAGCAGAGAGGCACGGTCCCCACCCTGCCAGGAAGGCCTCCCGTATGGTGCCCGAGCACAGCCCCCTGACTGCTGCCCCACACCCTAAGGGGCTCTGGCGGTGTTCAGGAGAGTCCCTCAGCCCTAGCCATCCAGCTTAACACACACCAGGGTGCTGCCCTCAGGACAAGGTTCACCTCTGCCTGGCCTAGGCCCTTGGCCGCCAGCACGCCCCCGAACGAAGCAGGATGCGATGGCTTCCAGCCAGGCCCTGCCATGCCTGGGCCTTGGTCACTATGAGCTCTCTCCTCTGTTAGACCCTCCACACCACCCTTTCAGTGGGAAACCTGACTAGAGACCCTGTTTACCACCTGAAAACTTGGGAGGTAACAAGGCCAATCCTACCCTAAATTAGGTCCCTAACTAGTTAGGGTGCCAGGCCCCCTTTTTTCTTTCTTTCTTTCTTTCTTTCTTTCTTTCTTTCTTTCTTTCTTTCTTTCTTTCTTTCTTTCTTTCTTTCTTTCTCTCTCTCTCTCTCTCTCTCTCTCTCTCTCTCTCTCTCTCTCTCTCTCTTTCTTTCTTTCTTTCCGTGTATGTATTTGGTACAGGATCTCACTATGCAGCTCAAACTCTTAGTGATCCTCCTGTTTCCAGTCTCCCTAGTGCTGGGATTACAGGCATGTGCCACCACACCTGGACTTGGTCACTAGCTCAGCATGTCCCAAGGGCACAGCAGGCAGGACCAGGATTGAACCCTGGTCCCTGTGCTTGTCCAAGCAGGTGCTTAGTCCCCTGAGCTATCTCGCAGGCCCCTCTTTTTTTTCTTTTCTCCTATTCATTTATTTTCGTATTTTAGGGAAGGGTCTACAGGGTGTTCAGGGACTCACTACTAGATTGGACTTGTAGTGATCCACCCATTTGCAGCTTTCCAAGAGCTTGGATTATAGGTGTACACCACCATGCCCAGGCTCAACTGCTGTCTCACTGCACTCTGGGGGCAGGACTGGCACAGCAGGCCTGGGGATCAAACCCCTCGTCCGTGTGCTTGCTTACAGGTCCTTTAATCCCTTTTTATCTTTGCTACTAAATTCAGGGCCTTCAAGGTGACATACATACATTCTTAGCTCTTTAAATTTTTTTTTTTTTTCTATTTTGAAGAACTTTCCTTAAGTTGCTAAATTGTCCAGGCTGAGCTCAAACTTGCAATCCTCCTGCCTCAGACTGTCAGAGTGCCATAGTTATAAGCTGTACCATCATGCCCCCCTTTTTTTTTTGTGGTACTGGGCATTGAACATGGGGCCTTGTGCTTGCCAGGCAGGAGCTTACATTGCTGAGCTATATCCCCAGCCCATGCCTGGATAGTTTTGGTTGTTTTCTGAGACAAGGTCTCATCATGTAGCATAGGCTTGCCTCAAACTCTCAAGCCTCATGCCTTTAGAAAAATTATTTTTGTCACTAGGCATGGTTGCATGAGCCTGTAATCCCAGCACTTGGGAGGCTGAGACAGGAGGATCCTTGTGAGTCTTTCTTTCTTTTTCTTTTTTTTTGCACAACTGGAGATTGAACTCAGACCCTTGCACTTGCCAGGGAAGCGCTCATTGTACTGAGCCACCTCCCCAGCCCACTGTTGTGAGTTTAAGAGCAGCCTTGGCTACAAAATCAGCTCAAGGCCCACCTGAGCTGCACAGTGAGACCCTGTCTCAAAAAAGACAAAAATGGGATATAGCTTAGTAGCCTAAGCCTCTGCCTAGCAAGCACAAGATGTTGAGTTCAAAGCCTCATACCTAAAAACAAAAAAACCTTCAACAAAAGAAGAGTTAATGTTTAAAAGAGCTGGGGAAATGGCTCAGTAGAATAAGTGCTTGCCTGGCAAGCACAAGGGGCTGAGTTCAATCTCCAGTTCCGCAAAAAAAAAAAAAAAATTGTTTTCTTTTCTCAACAATTTTAATTTTTACACCTTTTATTTATGCCTTTTAAAAAATGTATTTAGTACAGAGTCTACAAGGTCTCGCTACACAGATCGGACTTCTAGTGATTCTCTTGTTTTCAGCCTCCCAGGTGCTGGGATTACAGGTGCACACTACCATGCCCAGTCTCAATCCCCGTCTCAGCGCAACCCAGGGGTGGGGCTGGCACAGCACAGGGGATAGAAGCCCAGCTCCCTGCATCTGCCTAATATGCTTTGATTGTTATATAGTTTTGTTTTTTGTTTTTTTGTTTTGTACCAGGGATGGAACTCAGGACTCTGTGCTGGCCAGACAGGTGTGTATGCTGCTAAACTATCTCCTGGCCCTTTATTTTAGTTTTTAAACACAGTCTGCCACGTGGTCCAGGCTAGGCTTTAACTTGCCTTGTTCCTCCTGCCTCAGCCTCCTGTGCTTTTAGTCCTTCTCGAATTAGGCACCATCTGCCTTCCCTTGGAAGGTATGACCCCACTGCAGGAGGACAAGCTTCTCACTAAGAACAGTGGGCACAGGTCTGGGAGGTGAAGAGCTCCAGCAAAGGAACTGCTTTCCTAAGTGCTCTCTGGGCAGCCACCATCTCAGACTCTGCACCATTCAAGCACATCCTTAATAAGCAGCCTCTCAGGAAGGGAACTGCAGGAAACACCAGAGAGGCCTGGCCTCCCTTCCCCAGGGCTCGCTCAGTCCTCACCTGCTCCCCCAGTAGCCGGCACTGCAGACACAGTCTCCAGTCTCAGCATCACAGGTCCCCTGAATACAGGTGGGACAGGAAAAGCTGCAGGCCTCCCCGAATGTGCCGCTGGGGCAGGGGTCTTCACATCTGCGGGGAGGCAGGATTCAGAGCCTGGGAGGGCGGGGCAGGCATGGCCCCCAGAGTGGGGCCCCACCCACCTTCCCCATACTCTTGAATTCAGGCCCCAAAGGGCCATTCCTTGGCAACAAAGCACAGGTACAAACAGGGGCTTGAACCTGGAGCCAAACCCAGGAGACAGACTACAGATCCCTGGAGGAGGAAAAGGTCAGGAGGATAGAGCGCTTCGGGATCATCCGGCTCAAGGGCCCCTGAAAATCCTCTCTCCGGGGGCTCATTCAGAGGCAGCCCCAAGAATGAATGTGCACGCTGAGGAACGGGAAGACAAAGACAGAAAAATCCACCCCATCCCAAGCGGGGTGTCCCACTCACCTGGACCCCAGCCTGCCGGGGTCACAGTGCTCACAGTATCCTGTTTCTACCTGACAGGGCTCCCCTCCCCGGCAGCGGGGACACCGCTGGCTGCAGCTCTCGCCGAAGGTGCCTGCTGAGCAAGGCTGCTGACACCTGGTTCCATTCCATCCCGGCTCGCACGACTCACAGCTGCCGGTCTCCACAGAGCACGGTGCATTCTGCTTGCAGTGGCCGCATCTAGCAAGAGAAAGGGCTCAGGGAAGCATAGGATTGGGGCGGGGGCACGGACGTAGAGAACGTAGAGCCTGCCCGTGAACCGTACACTGCTCACTTCCGCCAGCAGGGGCGCTGCAGAACGTTCAGGACCCAGCTGGGGGGGGGGGGGGGGGGGGGGGGGGGGGGGCTCAAGCCTCATTTTCTTGGTGCTGTACAATGAACAAGTTTGGACAGATGATCTATGACCTCGTTCCCTGGGTTCAGGGTCACCGGGAACCACCAGCCCAGCCAGGGCAGCAGAGTTATCAGCTGCCTTCTGCCTCCATCTTTCCCAGCTTTTGTGCCCTCCTCTTCTCTCTTCTGCTTCTCACACCATGTCAGCCCAGAGGACTCCTTTACCCTCTATCCTATAACATGAAAGTGCACACAAACAAAACACACGATGAGTGCAGCTCGCAGTGTGCCTGGGGCCAAGGCTATTCAGGACTTTAAGCAGCAGGGCAACACAGTGAGAGGCGTCTCCCTTTCTCTTTCTTTGAGATAGGATCTCTGTAATTCAGGTTGGCCTTGAGCTCACTGTAGCTTAGGCTGGCTTCAAACTCCCAGTGATTCTCCTGCTTCAGCCTCCCAAGTTCTGGGATTACAGGTGTATTACATATGCCTGGCTTATCCTAGCTCTTAAAAAAATTATATATATATATATATATATATATATATATATATATAATTTTCAACACTATAACCTCATATTTACCTTAATTTCCCATTGACACTTAATAGTAACAGGTCAGTTCCATTAGTAGAGGGGAGGAGAATTTAAAAAATCATTTTACTTGATCTTGACAAGCATGCATCTATCTATCTGTCTGTCTGTCTGTCTGTCTATCTATTTATCTGTTTTTGTGGTACTGGGGTTTTGCACTAAGCTACACTGCCTAGCCATTTCTATCTTTTTTTGTGGAACTAGGGATTGAACTCAGGACCTTGCACTTGCCAGGCAAGCACTTCTTCTACTGAGCCATCTCCCCAGGTCCCAGCTTTTTTTTTTTTTGGTCTTTTTGAGACAGGGCCTCACTATGCAGTTCAGACTGGCTTGAGCTCACTTTGTAGCCCAAGCTGGTCTCGAACTTTTAAGGATCCTCCTGCCACAGTTAGCTGAGTGCTGGGACTCAGGTGTGCACCACCATACTCAGCTGCCATTTTTATTTTGATTCTTCTGCTCTTTTTATTTTGGCCCTTGCACTTGCCAGGGAAGCGCTTATTCCACTGAGCCATCTCCCAGGCCTGCCCATTTTTATTTTGAGACAGGGTCAAATTGCTAAACTGTAAAGTTGCCCAGTCTGGGCCCAAACTTGTATTCTTCCTGTCTTGGCTTCCCAGAGTGCTGGGATGACAGGCATGTGCCACCACAGCTGGCTCTGATCAGCATTTAGAAAAAAGAAAAAATAGTATAGAGTGTGTGTATATGCAAATGCTAAAGGTAAGTATATATTGTTTAGTTAAATTTTTATTTTGTGGAGGCAAGAGGATCATACATTTAAGCCCATAAGGGGCCATCCAGATAGCTCAGTGGATTAAACAGCCTGCTTAGACAGACACAGGGACCAGGGTTGGATCCCCAGCATGCTGTGCCGGCCCCGCCCCTGGGGTGTGCTGAGATGGCGATGGGGACAGGGAATGCTGGCCCACATCTGTAATCCCAGTGCTTGGGAGGCTAAAAACAGGAGAATCACTGAGTCTAATCTACGTAGTGAGATCCTGTACTAAATACAAAAATAAATAAACAAATAAATAAATTTAAGCCCAGTTTGGATAAAAAAAGAAAAAAGGCTGGAGGTATAGTTTAGTGTGAATATTCTGGGCTCAATCCCCAGTATCTCTCTCTTTGTTTCTCTCTGTCTCTGTCTCTGTCTGTGTCTGTCTCTCTCTCTCTCTCACACACACACACACACACACAAACAAACAACTTTTCCAGCACTTGGGAGGCTGAGGCAGGACTTCCATAAGTTCAAGGTAAGCCTGGCAACACAGTGAGTTAAAGGCCAGCCTGAAATGCACAGTGAAACCCTGTCTCAAAAAGACAAAAAAAAGCCAGGCATGGTGCTACACGTCTTTAATCCCAGCACTCAGGAGGCGGAGGCAGGAGGATCATTTGAAGTTCAAGACTAGCCTAGGCTACAAAGTGAGCTTAAGGTCAGCCTGAGTTGCATAGCAAGACCCTGTTTCAAGAAGAATTTATTTTATTTTTTTATTTGGTGGAACCAGGGATTGAACTCAGGCCTTTGCACTTTTCAGGGAAGCACTTATTCCACTGAGCCATCTCCCTGGCCCCATTAAAAAAAAAAAAAAAGATATAAAAGACAAAATGTGTATCATTTCTCTGAGCACCCACACTTCTCTTTTGAATACATCTACTGCTAATAAATAATTTTCATGTATCTTTTACTGATGTTTTTCCTCCAATAGGATTCAGTGAACCTACAAACTTATTTTTTGTACCAGGAATTGAACTCAGGATTTTATGCTTGCCAGGCAGGCATTATGTTGCTGAGCTATGTCCCTGACCTGTAAACTCACTTTATTTATTTATTTATTTTTGTGCTTTTTAGGAAAGGGTTTACAGGGTGTCCAGGGTCTCACTACTAGATTGGACTTTAGTGATCCGCCTGTTTACAGCCTCCCCAGAGCTGGGATTACAGGCGTGCGTCACTATGCCGTCTCAGTCCCGTCTCTGCGTGCCCTGGGGACGGAGTCTGCACAGTATACACTCGTATCTAATCTATTCCCCTGTCCCTTTGTCTACCTAAACAGCTTCAATCCACTGAGCTATCTGGCTGGCCTCTCACAAACTTATTTTATTTTTTAATACTACATTTTCTTTTATTTATTTTCTATTTATTTGCTTATTTTTTGTATTTTATTACAGGGTCTATCGGGTCTCACTATGTAGATTGGACTCCTAGTGATCCACCTGTGTTCAGCCTACCAAGAGCTGGGATTACAGGCGTGCGTCACTATGCCGTCTCAGTTGCCTTCTCAGCATGTGCCGGGCTGGCACAGCAGGCTGGGGAAGTACCAACACTTTTTAAGAGTAATTGGATTAAAAGATTGGCCACAGCTGGATCTAACAACAGCAAAGGTTTTATTTTCCTTGGTTCTTTGTCTTGCAGATTTTTGAAGACAGCATTGGGTCCTCCTTGCCCCCTCCCGCCATCTCTCCCTGTTATGACCCTAACTCACCTCTGCATACTCCCACTGGAGTCTTCTCCAGCACCCTGGTCCCCCCTCCCCATCCCAGCTGGCTCACCTTTGGCGGCACTGTGACCCATAGTAGCCGGGGGTGCATGACCGCTTGCAGTCAGGCTCCAACCACCCTGGTGGACAGATGCAGCGGCCTGTGTCTGGTGCACAAGGTACCTTGTGGCAGGAGCACTTGAAGTTGCAGCGGCGACCCCACCAGCCCAATGGACACAGGCAGGTGCCAGTGTTCGGGTCACAGCGTGCCACAGCATTGCACTGGCACTGGCGGCGGCATGTGGATGACCACCAGCCCTGGTCACAGCGGCACTGGCCAGTCTTGGGGTCACAATGTCCGTGGGGCCCACAGGAGCACAGGGACTCACAGTTCTTGCCCCAGCGGTCAGCTTGGCACTGGCACACGCCTGTGGCTGGGTCACACTTGCCATGGGGGTAACAGGAGCAGGTCTCACGGCAGTCATGGCCCCAGTACTGGCCTGGGCAGGCTATGGGTTTGGAGGGGACAGAGCAGGCTCAGGGCCAGGCACAGATCCTTGCTCAGCCCCTTCCTAAAGGAAGAAGGGTGCCTGCCTGCCTTCCAAAGGCCAGGGACAGACACTTGAAACATCTGGCAGCCTGGCCTTCTGGGGCCAAGCTCATTTCCTGCCTCACACCAAACTACAGAAACCCCCAGCCTTGGGCCAGCCCCCACTTTACATTCCAAGCATCCTAAGTGGGTGCGGCTCTGTTCAGGCCCTTTCCTCCCTCCAGAGACCCCAGCGCCCCACCTGGGTGTTCCTCTGCGCCTCAGCTGGCTGCTGCCCACTAGAGTCATAGGAAAAGCCTTACTTTCCCCAGCCTCCCAGCTGTGAGATTGCTAGCACCTGCCCCCAGGCTCCATAGCAGCCTTTCTCCTCGTCCCTCCTGCCACGGAGGCCAGGCAGCCCAGACACAGGCTTTCTTCCACCCCTCACCTATATACAAAGTGTATGTGAGGGAGAACAAAAATATGCCCATTGTGCAGTTATAGCAGGGTCATCATAGGGATCTCTGCTGAAGTTGAAGAGGAAGATGAAAGATGCTGATGAACAGGGTCTTTATATGGGCAAAACCTGATGATTCATTCATTTATTCATTTAGAAGTTTTTTTGGAGACAAGATCTCACTGTATAGCACAGGCTGGCTTTAAACTATGTGGCTCAAGCTGGCCTCAAACTCACAGCAATCCTCCTGCCTCAGCCTCCCGAGATTACATGCATGTGCCACCATGTCCAGCCAAAACCTGCTGATTCAAGGCATCTCCCTAGAGCATATCGCTTCCTGTCTCTGGGCCTGCATTTCCTCTGTAGCTTTTTTCTCTACATTTACTTTTTGACCTGCAATGTCCCCATCCCAGCTGGGCACCCAGCAACTTCATCCAACAGTTGAGACTCACGGGAGCTGCACTGGGCCCCAAAGAATCCAGGTTTACATCGACAGAGGCCTGGCTTCACACACACCTCATCCTTCCTGCAGGCGTCCGGCCCCTCACAGATGGCTGAAAAACACCCCAGTGGAGAAGAAATGGCTACGACATACATGACCAAGGGATGCCCCTGTCCTTCAAGAGATTCTCCCATTCGTAGGGGTCTACTCCTTCAGAGTCACCCAATCCCTTAGGGTGGGGATGCACATGTGCCATGGGATGCTGGTTCAAGGCCTCAGGAGGGAAACAGTGTGTGAAAGGTTGTCACTGGGCTACGTCCTCCCTTTTCCTTGGCTACTCACGGATAGAGCATTCACCATCTTTTTGCTTCCAGCCTGGACAGCACAGTAGCTCGGCAGAGGGGCTGTGGGGCAAAAGGGAGTAAATGGGGGCAGCCTAGCCCCAAAGGGTAGGTCACTACCTTTGGCCGAAATGTGGGAGTATTCTTGGCCCCACTGGAGAGATCTGCCCCTGGTGTCACAGCCCAGGGGTATTACAGCCTGTGTCCCCCACATGTCCCCTTTCCTTCCCTGACCTTCCCATCGTCTTCTCAAAACTCTCCATTACCCCCACCAGGCTGCCCTTCAAACTGCCTTCTCTGTTCAGTCCCAAAGCCCTTTCCCATAAGACCCACCTGCTGCCTCTGCAGACATTCTGCCCCTTGGGGTCCAGCTCAGACTCTTGGGTCCCCTGAGTCCAGAGCAGCAACAGTGGGAGCAGCCACTCTGGTCCCATGGCGGCTAGTGAAGTGGGAGGGCCTGGGTTCATCTGGCTCTAGCAACTCCCAACCCCCACCCTGCTTCCTCCCAAGGCTTTTCCTGAGGAAACCAGGCCCGAGGGGTGGACTGCTGTGAGGCTCCTCCCTGGGCCTGATGGACACCAGGAAAGCCAGACACTCAGAAATGAGAGAAAGGAAGGCCACTAGTGAGGACCTTGGTGGGCCAGACAGAGGGCAGTGGTGAGGCTGGGAGGAGCTGTGACTTCCATCAGGCCTCACTCTCAAAGCCAGGTGAGAATCCTGTGAGAAGACCTCAACCTGCCTCTGCAGTGGCAGGGCTGAGAGGTGGCGCAGACCACTGACAGACAGACGTGGGACAGTTGCTGGGTACTGGGGGGTAACTGCTTTATTACTTTAGCTCAAGTCATGTACATGAACCCCTGGGCAGAAGGCAGTCAGTCCTCTCAAGGATGAAGAAAACCAAAACTCAGAAGGAAGGAGCCTGACAGTGGCCCTGAGGCTTGGGTGTGATGTCAGCGAAGAGAGGCAGGCTGAGGGCCATCACACCTGCTGCAGGCTAGGAGTGCAGGTGAAGCCCAGGGAAGGCCGCAAAGGTGGAAAATGTGTCCTCTTTTGAGGTCACACATCCAACCCCACCCAGGCCCCAATGCCAGACCTCTGGGGCAGCTAAAGCCTCAGACCAGGGTATTCACTGGACACAGAGCAGGGCAACTCAGAAGTTGGGGGCTTGAGAGCTGCCAACAGGCTTCAAGTGAGGTTGCTGGGGGGCTTCCTCTTCTCTCCCTAGCTCGCTGGGAGAGGTGCTGCTGGTTTCAACTTGAGTGGGTCTCTGCTTCACCCTGATACCACAGACCAAAGCTAGAAGAGAGAGCCAAGAAGTACACAGGAAGCCAGAGAAGTCAGGGTTATGGGCTAAGGCAGGGAGTGGAGAAAAAGACAATAGAGAGGGAAGGAAGAACAGTATGAGGCTGTGGGGTACAGAGGGGCCTAGGACAGGGAAGCAGGAGGGAGGGCGCATTAGAGTTCAGGACAGCAAGGTGAGAGGTAGAGGTGTGGAAGAGGGGGTATGGAGCAGAAGCATCTAGGGTTCCTCCTTTACCCACCCCCCTCCTGCCCTTTCCCTTCCCTCAACATACAAACTCTGTATTTTGGACTCAGGAGGTGGAGTGTCATCTTCCTTACTGCTGGAGAGTGCAGGCCATGAGCCATCCTCATCATCACTAAAACAAAGATGACACAAGGACTGCATATAAAGGTCCCAAGGGCCAGGAGGAGTCCAGTTCATGTTGAACCTTTCCCCCAGTACTCAGTAGCAACAAGGGAAGACACACAGGCCCTGCTGCCCCAACCCTTCTCCCCAGGGTGGATAGGAAACACTCTGGGAAAAGGGAGACATCTTAAAGCTTTGACTTTGTAGCCTGGCAGATAGCTGGCCCCTGAAATGGCTGCAGCCTCTCCAACACACAGACCCAACCATAGCAGGAAACTGGAGAAGTAGTGTGAGTGGGGGTTTCCGCAGGGTGTATAGCAAGCAAAGCCAGTGGGAGGAGAGTTGTTCTAGAGAGAAGGTCAGCAGGCTGAACAGCAAGTTCAGGGGCTGACCAGCCCACAGCCAGCAGGCCCAAGGGATGACCTATGTAAGGAATCAGGCTCAGAGATAAAAGCAAGACTGATTAGCAGGTCCAAGAACTGACGAGTCTAGGTCTGCAGGCTGAGCGATGAGATCAGCTGAGCTCAGGGGATGCAGTAAGTGGCTATGCTGGCATGGCAAGCTTGGCAGAACTCGGGAAGGGGGGCAGAAGCACAGGCCTAGGTGGCATCTTACCTGCTCTCTGCTTCCTCTGGTGTTCCTAACATCTTGGCCTTGATCTTCTTCCGCTGCTTCCTGATAGCCACTTTCATGGCTTCTAGCAGAAGCCCAGGGACCCTGTGGTCTGTGAGCAGCTCCCTAGGGAGAGGGGCAGGGGTAGGAAGGAAGCAGCAGCACTCCCCCACGTCCCCATGACTCTCCACCGGAGGCCTGGAACACTCTGCATTGCTCACACCTCTCAGGCCTTTGCTTCAGTGCTCTCATCCTAGGAATGGCTCCCTTCCTGCTGCTGCTCCTGTGACCCTCTGTACCTCCCCATCCCATCTGGATGAAGTTCCAGGAGGGCAGGAGCAATGCCATGCATATCCTTCCAGTGCCCTGGGCCTGGGCACACGTCACTGGATATACCAATGAATCAAAGAAGGAGATAGGGTGACCTGAGGCCTCGAAACAGATGCGAGTGGAGGCTCCTGGCTTTCCCAGACCCTCACCGCTGGAAGTAGGCCAACTCCTCCTTGAGCAGGAACACTTTGGCTTTGAGTTCATTCCGCTCCTGAAGAATCTGTTCCAGCTCCTCCCGGCTGAAGCCACACTGCTCTGCCTCGACCTGGTGACCTGGCTGCCGCATGGCAGCCACCTGGGGAAACCCCAGGGCCATCACAGGAATTTTAGGCAAAGTGCCCAGCAGGGAGACTCGAGATACAAGCACAAGCACACTACACTAGAAAACAGCAGTGTCAAGGCTGTGTGGGGGGCCTCAGCTGGCTAGCGGCATAAACCCGTGCGCCACCTCTGACTTCTTGTGAAGCCACTGCGCGGCATAGCTCACAGGGCCCAGGGCCCAACAGCTGCCAGTGTTGGGAGAAGAGGGATCCTGCCTTCCTCTGGTACTCACCATGTCCTCAGTGGGCGCCAGCTCCTGCTCCTGCTTCTGCCCTTTAGCTGCCTCGTGGGCGCCTTCCTGCGGCAGCTTGCTCTCCCTCTCGCGGTCCTGCGCAGCCCGCAGCTGGGTCTGCACGGCAGCAAGCTTGTGGCGCAGCTCTATATTCACCAGCAGGAGGCGCTGTAACTGCTCCTGCAACTGGGGGCGGGGCAAGGGACGAGATGGTGGGCGTGCCCGAACCCACCAGGTTCCCGCCCCCGCCGCGTAGACAGTCCGCTCTCACCGCCTCTGTTTCCTGGCTCCGCCGTAGCAGGTCGCGGCTGTGTGCCCGGAGCTCGTCCCGCTGCCTGTCCGTCACTTCCTTAAGCTGTCGCAGCAGCGCGCGCTCCTCTAAGGAAGGATATCCTTGGCGGTGGCCCGAGCGTCAGAGGCTCTGGCCGCACCCTAGCCCGCCGTGGTGCCAACCGGAACCGGGCCTGCACTCACCCTGCGGCCCGACGCGCGCCTCCCTGCGGAGGTGCTCGTTCTCCTCCCGCAGCCGCCGCAGCTCCACTTCCGCTTGCTGCGCGGACACCTGCAGCTGAAGAGGCCCGAGAGAGGGTTTAGGGTCTACCGGCCTCGCGGAGGCGAGCAGGGCAAGTGACTCACCGAGTCTGGGGTCGGCCCCACGGCGGCCTTTTCCAAGAGCTCCAGCGCACGCACCACTAGGGGCACTAGCCTGGCCACCGCCTCAGGCCCGCAGCGGCGCGCTAGCTCTTGCAGCTCTGTGCCCAGGGCCCGCGCTAGATGGTACACAAGTTCTGCGGCGGTCCCCGACCCCATGGCCATGCGAGGCCACCCGCCGGGTGGTCCAAGAGCCTCCCTTCTCGGCTCCATTTTCACCAAAGGCACTCCCACCCTCAATTGGGGCAGGAAGGTGCCAAACAATTCCGGCCTAGGAAGTACAGGCTTGTAAGAGGCGGGGTATCAGGGTCAGGGGAGGGGCGACTAAGGGAGAAGGCCCTGGGAGTAGGGGACAGTACCCTAAGCATTCTGGGGCCTGTGTCCTGTTCAAATCTCAAGGTCACAGGAAACCGGACAGCCAACTTCCAGGCAGGTATCCAAAAGCTGAGGCCCAGGGCTGTAAGTGGTCACTGTAAGCAAGCCCTCCCCATGATCACAGGCCCAGGCTCCACCCCTGTATTTGGAACCAGGAGGTGGACTTGGCCAGTAGGCGTTCAGGCAGATGAAGTTCAACGCCAGTGAGTGGCCTTCACCCCACAGCACTCTGCCCAGATGCACCTCACATAGTTGTTTACCTGCCAGGAGTGACACAGAAACCTCATAAAAGGGGCTGGGTTGGGCCCTACAGCTATAGCACAAGCTGCAGAGCTCCAGGACAGCCTGGACTTTGAAGTGCTGCTGAAAGGGAGGAGGGTGGTTCGCAAGTATTTTTGCAGAGAAACTAGCAAATCTGCTCAAGGCTATAGTGTGAAAGCCAACCCCCACCTTATTCCCAAGATAGGGAGGTATCTTGCCCCAAAGGCCTGAAGCACCGGTGGCCTTGTTACCTTCTCAAGGACAAGAAAAGCACCCCGTGTAACAGCTGTTCTGTCCCTGCTTTCCTATATCCAGAATTTAGGCTGGGGGGTGGGAAGGGGACACAATCATCACCCTCGACTCCTATTTATAGAAAATTTATTATAACATTTTGTTCACAATTACACACCATCAACACAAGCACAAAACAAGAGTTTTGGAAAAGGGACCAAGCTGCTGAATGTCACCAGCCTGTCAAGTGAGGGAAAAGGGTTCTAACCTTTGGGGAGTCTTAAGCTAGAGGGGAAATACTAGGCATAGAGGTCCTCCCGATCTGCAGAGTAGACCTCGCCCTCCTGCAGAAGAGCAAAGTTGAGGAAGTGGGATGGTCTGTGAACCTCATGGTAGAACTCTTTGGGGTTTGCCAGCTGCAGCTCGTACTTCATGTTGGGATCATGCCGCACACCTGGGGGAGAAAGAAACATCAAACAAGAGTCCACCTGCCTCTCCTAACCTGGGCCGCTGGGTCTTTTCCAAGGCAATCAGGTCCCAAGTACTAAGAGTGATGGCTCACCCTATCCCTACCTCGCCACCATTTTTTTTTCAGTGGAACCAAGGATTGAACTCAGACCCTTGCACTTACCAGGGAAGTACTTATTACACTGAGTCACCTCCCTGGCCCTCACCACCACTTTTGTACTGTTCCCCAACAAAAACAGCCCACTTACCCATAAAGTTGTAGTTCCACGAGGACTGAGCAGGGACCATGAAGAAGCCGAGGAAGCGGTCTGACAACAACATCTGGACCCTCTCATAGTGCGAGGGGAGGTAACCCTTGGGGTTGTTGCCTTTGTCTGTGTTCTGACGGCCCCATTCATAGCCACTGGGGGTCAGCTTGTATGCTGTCAGTGTACAGGAGCCTGGGGTGAAGCTGAGGCCGAGAGGACAGGATGAGCGCTCAGGCCACCATTCCCACCCCTGCCTCAGTACCTGCCCAACCACACTTCTAACAGAGCCCAAACCTACCTGCAGGTGATGATAATGGTCTTCTCACCATCCCAGGATGGGTTGTCAGCCATGATCTTGGCATGGGTTGTAACGTCCTGGGGTGATAGCTGGGGGGACTCATTGGGCTGAGTGTGGATCCAACCTAAGGGCTCCATCTCCTATGGACAAAGCAGTAAGAACTGTTCAGAAACCTCAGCAATGAGTAGCACGCCTGCCTTCCCAGAGCCTCTCTAATGGCCCCCATAGTCCATCACCCCACTCACCTTGAGGTACTCGTGCTGGGGCAGCTGGCCAGGCAGATGCACAGTCTGGTGTGTGCCCCACTGTGGTACCATCACAATGCAGCGGATCTCCTTCACCTGGGGATTATCTGGTGGGCTCACCCCATACAGGTATCCTGCAATCTGAAAGGAGGGGCATCAGGAACCAAAGTTATTTTTCTTAGAACCAGGCAGTCCCAGCTGTCAGGTTATATTTCCTGCCAACTTCAAGAGCTAAAATAACATTTCTCAAAAATGTGCCGGAACTCCTTGCATCAGAGTCACCTGGAGGAGTGCCTGTTGCACTCGGACCTCAGGACCTCATTTCAGAATTGTATTACAACCTCCTGAGTGCAGTCCTACGGAGGGCACCACTCACAAACTCCACTCACAAACTCCCCTGTTGGTAACTACTGAGTACTGTCCATAAGCAAGTGCACAGCTCTCTGAATTTCCATAGGCTGAATATACACTTGGAAAACCAGCACTAGGCGGTATTTTAATTTTACATTATTATCAACAAAGACAAACTTTCCTATAAACTCACACAGGACACTAGCAGTCTTCAAATCTGACAAACTGATGGTCACAAGGTGTTTTGGGGCGGGGGAGATGGCTCAGTGGAATAAGCGCTTTCTTGGCAAGTTCAAGGGCCTGAGTTCAATTCCTGGTTCCGCCAAAAAAAAAAAAAAAAAAAAAACAAACAAAAAAAACCCGTTTTATAAAATATGAATACTCCTGACTACTTTTTGTTTTGAGATAGTCTCATTTTGTACTTAAGGATGGCTTTCAACCCATATGTAGCCCACACTGGCCTCAAACTTAAAGCAATCTTTCTTCTTTCTATTGTCTTTTGTAATACCCTTTGTTAGAAATTATTTTTTTTCTCTCTTTTTCTTGTTATAAATTATTACTTGATCATGGTTTGGTGTTTTTATGGGGGTGGTGATAGGATGCGGTTTCTGGCAACTGAACTCAGGATTTCATGCTTGCCAGATAGGTACTGTGCCATTGAGCTAGATCCCTGAACCCTCCCCAATAACTTCTGAGCCAATACTGGTAGCTTTATAAAACATACTGCCATCTCTGAGGCACCAAACTCTTGTTTTGGCTGTCCTGTCTTTATCCATGAATCTTGAAACCAGTTTTAGGAAATATCAGCTGACTTTTACGCATATAACCAACACATGGGCAGATGTATTGGTCCAGCTAAACATACTCACTTGGGCACGAAGGTCAGATATGCAGATAAATTTCTTAAGCACATTCTTGGGAAGTATATAGGTGTAACCAGTCTCTTTAATGTCATCAGATGAAACATAAATGTGATTGGTCCGTAGGTGCAGGTTGGCAGCAGATATGGCCCTAAAAACAGACAGGGATATTAACATGTCCCATTCCAAACACCTCTGGCAGTGCCCCAGCAGGTCTTTCCATTCCTGCTGCAACAGGGGACTGAATCTAGGCCCTCCACACTGAGCTACGCTAGATCCCCAGGCTTTAATATTTTTGAGACAGGATCTCGGTAACTTGCCCAGGCTGGGCTCAAACTTGCAATACTCCATGCCTAGCTCATCCCTGCCTTCCTGCTCATCGCATTACCTGACCCTCCATTCAGTCTTTGATGAGAAAGTCTGGGTCTCATAGTTACTGGTGGTGGAGGTAATGATCTCATCACCATGTTTGTTGACAGTGCGCGTCTGTGTTGCAGTCAGCTGGGACTGTTCCTTGGTCTGCTTCTCAATCTCCGCTATTTGCTGCCGCTGCTGGGATGGTGCTGATATCTCCATTCCCAGGATGATGTCTCTAATTTCTGATTGTGTCAGTGATGCCACATTCACGCTGTGGGGACAGTGAATTAGTTACTCAAGGACCCCATCTCCTTAGTCACTTTTACCTTCATAGCTAGGCTATGATTTGGTACAAGGGCAGTTCACATTCTTGTTCAGATAATCCTGAGGTGACACCTTGGAGTAGGGATGCACTAATACTTCTAAAATTCATCACACATGAACAGACAGCACTCTGAATGAGTGCTTACTAGCTGTTCTACATCCATAGCTTCCACTTTCCTATCACAAAAAAATGCCCTGGCACAGGGCCATTCTCAAAAATGGAAACCACAGAACTCTAGAGAACCTGCTCTCAGTCAGAAGTGGTATTGTGACCCTAACAGGTATTCAGACATCTACGGGTATTTATGGTTGCTATGGAGGTAGGAGTGAATCGGGAGGGGCATTTGTGTGCTAACAGCAAGGGTACTTAAAGCCTGGACATTTAAACTTTCTGTAATGTATGGACACTAAAGAAATACCTTCCTCAAAAAGAAAACAACAGGTCTGGGGAGATAGCTCAGTAGAAAAAGCACCTGCCCGGCAAGCACAGGCTCCTAAGTTGAATCCCTGGTACTGGGGGGGTGGCAGGGGGACGGACGACAATACCCACACAGAGAAACAATGGCCAGTCAGACTGAAGTCCTAAAAAAGAGTGCCTACATCATGTGAAAAACTTCTGAGTCTAAATGTTTCCAAACCTCAGGACTCATGTATGGCGCCACCTACTTCACCCCTGTTTTGGCTCTCCAGCCCCTCTGCCTTTCTCACTTGTTTTTCTTGCCATAGTCGGCCAAAATCAGATCCTTGAGCTGCACCTCCACCTTGATCCACTCCTCATCAGTCAGAGTGGGCCAGATGTGGTGGGGTTCTGTAATAGTCGTCTTGTCTGGCTTCAGGATAACCTTTGCCCGATCATTGTTCACATGCAGGGCACGCAAAATCAGGATAAGACGGGAGAAAGCCTAAGAAGAGATTTGGAAGAACAGAGGGAAGTCAGCTGCTTGAGGCTTTCACCCTTTTCTCTGTCCTACTGTTTCAGAAAACCCAAGAACTGATTTTAAATTCTCAAATCCCATCCCTTCAGCAGTGGGAAACCTAAAGCACAGGGTCTTCACCAACCTAACCCACTGCTCCTAGAGACCCTTCTTGGGGTTACTTCCTACCGTGTAGGATGAGATAGTCTTGAGCCAGTCATCATAGAGGTTGAAGAGAACCATCTGAGGCTCAGTGGCTTTAAGAATAAGATCCCCAAACTTTTCCACTTTGAGACAAGCCTGGAAGGGAAGCTGGAGCTCGGATCCTTTGATCACAATGTTGGGGAAGTCCAGCAAATGTACCTAAGGCAAGAGCAAGTCCAAGATTAAAAACCAGATTCTGAGGCTGGTGAGATAGCTTAGTGAACTAAGCACCTGCTTAGGCAAGTGCAAGGAGAGTTTGATCCTGGCACCACATGCCACTGACTGGGTGTGGTGGCACACGCCTACAATCCCAGCTCTGTAGAGTCTGAAAACAGAAGCATCACTACAAGTTTGAGCTGCATAGTAAGATCCTGTACAAAACATCAAAAAAAAAAAAAAAAAAAAAGTCTGTGGCTGGGATTTGGCTCAGTGGAAGAGTATTTGCCTCACATTTGCAAAGCCTTGGGTTCGATCCCAGCACTACAAAAAAATTTCTCAAAAAGATCAACCTGGAGCCAGGGATGGTGGCACATGCCTGTAATAGGCTGAGGCAAGAGGATCATTGCAAGTTTGAGACTAGCCTGGGCTACAAAGTGAGCTCAAAGCCAGCCTAAACTGCAGTGAGACGATCCTAAAAAGAATCCCCCCACTAAAAAAAAGTCAATGTGGAGGTCTTGGTCTTCTTTCCTTCTAGCTCACCCACCATCTTACCTCCAATGGATCCAGCATGCCCTTTCTGGTGACAATGATCTGTTTGGGCTGCTCCTCCACAGGGAGAGATCGAATAAGGGCAGCTACTTCCTCAGCTGTCTTCCATTTGGCCAACTAAAAGTCAGGAGAATAAAAGAAAATTAAGCCTCTACCTTCCCAGATTAGTCAAAAAATATTCACTTTAGACAGATGACTATGGCAATTCTACCCTTTAATCTGCTTACCTGCCCCAACCGCTTCTGTCCAGCCCACACAGATGTGTGGATTATCTTGAGGAAGAGCTGCCCTGTTCGTGGGTTGAAGATAAAGATGGCCCCATTGATAGGCTTGGTTGTTAAGTTCCCTTCAAAGGTCTAAAGAATGAGTACTTTAAGTCAGCATGGCTTCATACCAAATGTGTATATACATATCCTCTTAAGCTCCCATGGGCATATGGAATCCCACACCTCTGTAATGCTTGTAATACTCACCTTATGGATAGTCACTCTGTAGACATTAGTGTCATCCACAAACCAGATAATCTGATTGGAGAAGAGCTCACCATAGTTTTGAGAGGACAGATAAGGTTCTGTGGGTTCAGATGAATAGAGCTGAAGCCCCTTGCGGATTCGTTCACGCAACACATACAAGGCAGGGTTTGCCTTCATGATCTTGGCCATGGCCTGTTGTATGAGAGGTTTGCTGCCTGGGAACCAGTTTCCATAGGCACTGTGAAGATGGAGCAAGCAAGAAATTATGTACAGTCTATCAACCCCATGAACAAGGTAAAATGTAATTCTACAAAGGAATAAAGATTACTGCACATGTGTACAACAATAATATATTAATCTAAATAGGCCTGGGAGAAGAATCAGTGACTCAGAAAGGAAAAGACTTGAAAGCTGGCGAGACAGCTCAGTGAACTAAGCCCCTGCTTAGGCAAGCACAGGATTTAATCCCTGGTCTTGCATGCTGCACTGGCCCAGCCCCTCAGCATGCTGAGCCAGTGACAAGAGTCCAGGTAGGTGGGCACACTCCTGTAATCCCAGCACTGGGGAGGCTGAAAACAGGATCCCTACAAGTCCGAGGTACGTAGTGAAACCCTGTACCAAATACATAAAAATAAAGACTAAATCTCATCTCACTTAAGCAAACTAAACTATTTACTATCTACCTAAAAGTACAAAGCTGAACAGTAATATATGCTTCTGAGCCCTAACTTACCTGTGCAGGTTATAAGCCAGGTCAATGGCGATGAGCACACCTGTGGGTGAAGGGTAGATACTCATGTTGTCTGTGGTGTAATCCAGGAATTTGGCCCGGGCATAGCGCTCAATGTCATGGGAATCATAGTCTCCCCAGCGCAACTGGATATCAATCCAATACTTCTGAGTAGTGGTACTGTCCATCACATCTCTACAGGTGCAGAAAAGTCACATTTTCATGAAGTCACAGGTAGAACTCCATGTTATGAGAACCATTATAACTAAATCCTCAAACCATCAACCCTTATGCTTATTCCAGAACAGCAAGACTCCAAAGAACCAGGAATCTGAGCTGGAGAGATAGCTCAGTGGAACAAGTGCTTCCCTGGTAAGAACAAGGGCCTGAGTTCAATCCCCTGTTCTGCTAAAAACAAACAAACAAACAAACAAACAAACCAGAACCAGGAATCTAACTTAAGGTGTGTGTTCATGGGCTCAAAGTTTGAAAGAAAGACACACAAGGTAATCTTTAAAGTAGTAATGTTGTAAGAACAGTAACATTAAGGTCCTTGGCTCCCTAGAGCTAGGTCATAAAACACTTACTTGGAGTCAGCCAGTAATGAGGGTCGGGAAACATTCCACTTATAGGAGGCAAAGAGCAGTATATCTGCACAGGAAGAGTTCATCTTATAGGACTTTCTAGGATGGATTGTCTCCTTTTGCACTGTCTCAATTTCCAATGCATCTAATTCCTGGTCAAACACCTGAAAGATAAAGAAAAAAAGTTGTAATTTGTTATGAAAGTTTACTTACCATGAATTTGTAGAATTTAAGGTAACGTAATAAGACAATAGGAGTCTCATCCTCAGAGCTTATGGGGGTGGGGGGTTCCATACATAAAAACAAGCAAGCTAACCTGACCCTTTTCCTTTTTGTGTTCTTCTCACCCCTCAATTCTAGCCCACCTGACACAAGTCCATGACGATGCTCTCGTGGATCTTCTGCCACAAGTGAGCTCGGAAGATCTGAATCAGAGAGATCTTCAGCGTGGGGATTTTGCCATGCATGAAGATACCTGTCAGGTCCAACTGTACCTGAAAGCCCACATAAACCTGCCAGGAAAGAGAATGTGACATCATAGATCAAAAGCCTCTGGCTCTCAGGACATAATTAAGACTGTAGAAACACTGCTTTTTAGTTTCCATCTCCTTTGTCTAATAATCACACTCACATTCGCGCGATTGATCGTTGGAGACCACCAGAGGGTGAATCTACGATTGGGAATCTGGTTCAATCCTGATCGCTGAGCATTAGTTAGCTTTTTCCACTTCATAGATTCTTCAAAGCCACTGGCCTTCTCCCTGGAAAACAGAAGAACCAATTGAGGTAACCTCCAGGCAGGTGGCTGTCTGGGAAATACTATTCTAGGCCACTAAAGACAGAAGGGATGAGCTCACAGGGTTGTGACATTCTCAGTAAAAGAAGAGAGTCCTTACCAGAAAAGACCCTCCCAGGTAGGGAAGTAAGTGCCCTTGAAGAGTGTGTGTTCCAGAATGCCTTCCACACCACCCAGGGCCTGGATCATATCTGTACGGTAGTTGTTTAGATTCCAGAGCTTCCCATCATGCCGCTGGTGTGTCCACCAGAAAGGGTTCTGCTTCAAAACCTAGATTATAAGGCAGCTAAGGTCAAAATTCTGTGTACCTTTTGTCAAGTTTCTGGGATGGCCATCAGTTCTCCTGCTTCAAGGAAAACTCTTCTACAATCCCTTCCATGTTCCACATACCTGGTACTGCTTAAAGTCAGTTCGGACACGCCAGCCCTTATCATACGCCAACGTGTGTCGGTCCTTCTGGAAGAGGGTATTGATTCGAGGAATGCCTCGATCCCATGAGTCTTCTAGATCTTCTAAAGTCAGCCGTCTGACCAAGAAAATAAGATTAAAATCTAAATACTTATTCATGCAGAGTTCAGTATTCCTTAATGAACAAGGGTACTTTCTTACCCATCTAAGAGCATGGTATGTTCTGCCCATAACCTCCATACAAGACTCAAATTTCACCTCTACTCCACCTGAGGAATGGCATGCCCCCAGGATGCCCACCTGTTCTGAGCAATGGCCTCTTGTCTTTTGAGTGCATACTCGGCCCAGACCCGCTGAGAATCAATGAACTCACTCTCCCATGGCTGAATGTAGCGGTACAAGTTAGGAATCAGTTGGTCTTCTTCATGACTCATTCCTGAGCGAAAGTGTGTGATACCAACATCAGTCTGCTTAGACCACCTGTTTTGGGCAAACAAAATTAGAGATTAAAGTCTAAAAGTAAAGACATACTCCTACCCTTTAGGTTAAGTAACAAAGTCTAGGACTAAATATTTTCAACACCCTACCTTAGGTCAGACTGGGGGATGAGCACATGGCCCATTGACAGCATGCCGAGGCCACCCAACTCCTTTGGGGTGTAGAATACAACAGGGGGGAACCGACTTGGCATCTTGGAGTTGAGTCCAATCTTGATACGCGTCTGGATCTTGTTCTCACACTTTACGAGCAAGTCTAAGAGTTCCTGGGTATTTACCACAGCCTCCCGAAAGTATGTCATAAGGCCAATTAGAGCTGTATTCCATTTGTTCACAATCTAAAATTAGGGGAAAGAATAAATTCCAGATGAGCCATGGGGGTGGAGGGTGGATACTGTGGACAATAGATTCCCTTAGTTATATCCCCAGTACGTAACAGTTGAGCTCAACATCATTAGCCAACTGGAAAATATAAATCAAAACCACAATGAGATAACCTTCCATACCACTAGGACAGATATAATCAAAAGAGACATGACAAACATTAGCAATTATATAGAGAAAATGGAACCCCAATACTCAATTGTTGTTGAGTCTATAGGAGGGTGCAACTGTTTTGGAATACTGGTAGTCCCTCAAAAGGTTGATTAGCATGCAAGCCAGTAATTCCACTCCCAGGCATATTTCCAAAAGAACTTGAAACAATACAGCCACACAAAATCCTGTAAGTCTTCACAATAGTGTCATTTTTTTTTTGTTTGTTTTTTGGTGAAACTGGGGATTGAACTCAGGTCTTTTCACTTGCCAGGCAAGTGCTTATTCTACTGAGCTATCTCTCTGGTCCTTATAGTGTCATTCATAAGAGACAGAAAAATAGAGGGGAGGCCAGGGAGATAGCTCAGTAGAGTAAGTGCTTCCCTGGCAAGCGCAAGGGCCTGAATTCAATCCCCAGTTCTGCCAAAAAAAAAAGAGGGGGAAAAAGACAAATTTACATAAATTATAAAGGGTAAACTAATGTGGTAACCCATAAAAGGACTGAAACACTAACACATGCTATAGTATGTACACATTTTGCTAAATGATAAAAAGAAAAAAAGGCTGCTGTATCTAGAATGTGCAAATCCATAGAAAACAGGCAGTAAATCCTGGACAAGAAGGTGAGGGATGGTAAAGTGTTAATGGGAATTTAAGGGGGGGTGTGTGACAAAAATATGAAACTGGGCTGGGGATGATAGTGTATGTCTGTAATCCCAGCCCTTGGGAGGCTGAGGCAGGATAGTTCCAAGTTCAAGGCCCATCTATGCTACAAAGTGAGCTCAAGGCCAACCTATACTATAAACTGAGACCTAGTCTCAAAAAAACCTTAAAACAATAAAAAAGCTAATGGAAGAAGTAAAACTAGAAATTGCCTCCCTATTACAAACACCTAGAAAACTAAGTGGAATATTTAAAACAAGGTTTTAAGATGACAGGCAGCACAGTCAAGCACCCTTGAGAAAAGGAAAAAAACCGAGTCTTCTAATTGCCCAACGTACTTCCAAGCTGCAGCACATACATGAGATAATAAAAATGAGTCCAACATTCTCACTGATGGAAAAGACATCAACTAGGGTTTGAGTCACCAAGAATTTGTGGGACAGAAGTACTAGAGAGAAGGAACATGCAAAAAGAGACACTAGAGATCCCTATGGGGATCAAGTTTGTTGCTGAGTACCAATTTGTATGCAGGAAAACTTGACGCCAGAAAAAGAACTACTGGGGAAACAACAGGCTGAACAAGTTCCCTAGTTCATACAAGGCTAGGAAGAGTTTGTGTTCACACTTGTCAGAGACAGAGACAAGACGCTGGTATGACCCCTGAGCGTAAGACCCAGAAAGGTCACAAACTGGTAGGACAAAGATGCTCTGGATCTGCCACAAGCAAGGCTCAATAGGGATCAAACTAATACACAATGTAACAATCTTTAAGGGAATACAACAAAATGGATGCATCAATCAATTATATTAAAATACTGAGGCTGGGGATATAGCTCACTGGCTTTCAGTGCTTGCCTGGCAAGTGCAAAGTCCTGAGTACCAAAAAAAATAGCACAATTCTCAGAAGTCAACAAAAAAATTATATGCATGTAAAGTAATAATGGAATACCAATAAACAACAACAACAACAGACAGAAACAGACCCAGAAGCAACACAGATAATGCTTGGACTTAAAAAGGAAATAAATCCACAACTGCAGTTGAAGATTTCCAATATTCCTCTCTTAGTAACTGATAAAAGTAAACCCGGCTGATCCACCCTGGAGACCCAGTGTGGTGGCACATGCCTATAATCCCAGCACTGGGGAGGCTAAAATCAGGAAGATTACCATGAGTCCGAGCTGCGTAGTGACACCCTGTACCAAATACATAAAACAAATAAATAAGCAAACCAATACAAAATTATTAAGGATATAAAAGACTTGAACAATGTCACCAATCAACTTACTGGATATAAATAAAATATAAGATACCACCCAACACTAATAGCATATGGATAATCTTCTTTCCTTTATTGTAGTGCTATGATTGAACACAGACAAACACACAAACAAGCCTTTTGTCACTGAGCTACATTTCTAGCCCCAGATTCTTTGCAAGTATAGAAGGGACTGTTCACCAAGATAGGTGATATATGCTCAGCCAGGAACCTTTTTTTTTTTCTTTTTTCCCTCCTGGTACTGGGGATTGAACTCAGGACCTTGTGCTTGTCCGGCAAGCACTTATTTTACTGGGCTATCTCCCTGGTCCCCACAGTGAACCTTTTAGAAATGGAGACCCAAATTGCAACCCACTTAGTTATCCAAAGTATCAACACTGCAAATGAAACCTGAATACTAAAGTTTTAATTTAGGAAAAAAAATGAATTCATACAACTCATGCTACCACAGAGTTCAGTGTGCTACCACAGTGCATGTCCCAAAATTCAGTATTATGGTACAAAGCCATAAAACAAGTGCCAATATGTTTTAAACAAATAAAGATCATGTATGTTCCCCGATGATAATGGAATTAAACTAAAATCTAAGTAACAAAAATCCTCAAATTATCTGAAAACCAAACAGCATATTTCTAAATAATCTATAGGGAGGCCAGCCAGGGCACACTTGGTGGTCTAAGTGCCTGGCTGGCAACTGCAAGGATCCAGGTTTGACCCCCTGGTACCGCATGCTGTGCTGGCAGCTTCACTCAGCCAGCCACCAAAACCGAACATGGTACGCACACCTGCAATCGGATCATTATGAGTCTGAACTACATAGCTGCATAGCGAGACCCTGTCTCAGAAAAAAAAAACCACCACCACCCTGACAGCTGTATGACTTGACTTGAATCTCAAAACACTCCAATTCTATTGTTGGTGCTTTTATTCCCCAAGAAAAAGAGTATGAATTCCTGAGAAGTCCAATATTTATTTTTACTTTTTTTTTTTCTGCTGTCATTTAATCTGGATTTGAATATACTATGTTAACACTCTCAGAGATCTTCCAAGCTTCTCAAGTGCTGGCATTACAGCATGCAGTTCCATTCTCAGCAAAAAAGTTTTTTTTTTTTTTTTTTGGCAGAACGAGGGATTGAACTCAGACCCTTGTGCTTGCCAGGGAAGCACTTCTTTCACTGAGCCATCTCCCCAGCCCCAAAAAACAAATTTTAACAATACAAAATACCTGTATCCCTACATGAAATTTAATCTGCAACTCTAGCCATTTTGAAGGCTGAGACAGAATGACTGCTGCAAGTTTAAGGCCATCCTGAACTACATGGTGAGGGCCTGTCTCTCAAAAAACATTTTAGTACTTATTTACACTTGGTTTCTCACACTGGAGAAACACTGGCATTTAATCATGCATCCACTTAACCTCCCTTAACCAAAAAACAAAACTACAGAAAAAAAAAGTAAAATGATAATATCAAAGAGCTTCTACCATTTAGAATGTAATCAGCAACAAGCTAATCAGACAAAACAAAAGCAAATAGGCATTTTAACCTTTCCATGTTTGGTTTTAATGTTTTGTAAGGGCACTAGTAAATGAATCTTTTTTTTTTTTTGGACTGAGACAGGGTCAGGCTATGCAGTTCAGGCTGGCCTTGAGCTCACTTTGTACCCAAGGCTGGTCATGAATTTACTTGCAACAATTCTGCCTCAGCTTCCCAAGTGCTTGGATTATGGACGTGCACCACCATGCTTAGCCTGAGGCTTCTTGTATGGGATTTCTAACATTAAAAATTGCATTTTAGGGGTCAGGGAAGTGGCTCAGTGGAACAAGCACTTCCCTGGCAAGTGCAAAGGCCTGAGTTCAATCCCAGTTCCAACCAAAAAAAAAAAAAAAAAAAAAAAAAAGTGTTTTCACTGGGCGTGGAGGCACAAGCTTGTAATCCCAGCACTCTGGAGGTTGAAGCAGGAGAAATGCTGTGCTCAAGGCTGGCCTACATAGTCAGTTCAAAGCCAGCCTGAAGTACAGAGAGACCTTATCTCCAAACAAACCAATCAACCTGTATTTCCTAGCCAGATATAGTGGCAAACAATTATAATCCCTGCACTGATAGAGGATGAGGCAAGAAAATCACAACTTCAAGTCCTGCCTAGATAACTTTGCAAGATTGTATTTCAAAATAAAAAAAAAATAATAATAAAGGGCCAGGGATACAACTCAGCAGCATAAGCACCTGCCTGCAAGTGCAGCTCACTGTTGGTACCTAGCTTGGGTCAGACCATTAATTCAATCCCCAGTACTGCAAGAAGGGGAAACTAGAAATAAAAAAGCCATAAACTGCATACTTGTTATAAAGTCATACACCAAAAATAAAACATAATCTAAACAAATTATTTGTGCTTCCTTATTCTCCAACAACAGTATTAAGAGGTTTTTCTATGAATTCAGACCTACATACACCTTTAACCTCTTTACCCTGCCCTCCAATATGTTCCTAAAGTGAATAATGCAATATACTATCTAAGCAATCTGTAAACCTAGTTCCCTAAATATTCAAAGATTCAACTTTTTGCCTATATAAACATAAAGACTCAAATGTCCAAAAATTATGGTTAGGCGGAAAAATGTACAGTATGAAGATTGCTTAACAAGAAGTCTCTTTCCCTTGAGCTATAATTATTCTTTTTTTTTTTTTTGGCAGAACCCAGGATTGAACTCAAGCTCCTAAATTGCCAGGTAAGCATTTATTCTACTGAGCCATCTCCCAGGCCCTACAATTACTCTTTAGCATTCAATTATATTATATACATGCAGCTATAATAGTTTATAGATTTCCTACTATAGTTGAGATCTACTCTGGACTATATACCACACTGAAAATAATCAATCTGGAGTGGAGGGGAAGCATATACCTGTTAATCCTAGTACTCTGGAGGCTAAAGGAGAATCTGTAAGCTGGAGGCTAAAACTGGGCTACATGAGACCCTTTTTTTGGGGTCTTTTTGAGACAGGGTCTCACTATGCAGCTCAGGCTGACCTTAAACTCACTTTGTAGCTCAGGCTGGAATCAAACTCACAACAATCCTCCTGCCTCAGCTTCCCAAGGGCTGGGATTACAGGCATGGCCACCATGCCCAGCTTCTTTTTTTTTGAGACCCTGTCTTAAAAAACAGCACTAAACAACTTTTTTTTCACAACAGGGTCTACAGGGTTTCACTATATAGATCAAATTTGTAGTGATGTTTCCTATTTTTCAGCCTCCCAAGCACTGAGACTAAACGCATGTGCTGCCATGCCCAGTCTCAGTTGCCATCTCAGTGTGCCCAGGGGCAGAGCTGGCACAGCACAGGGCAACAGCCCAGGCCCCGCCTGGCACTTTGGTCTGCTGAGCTATCTGGCTGGTCCTCAAACAACTTTTTGTTTCATATTTTAATTGGCTCTTAAATAGTTTCCCACTTGTCAGAGTAGAGTGTACCTCAGTGGTAGAATTCATGCTTGGTCTGAGTAAGATACCAAGTTTAATATTTGCCACGTTCCCTTTCCCAAACCACAAGTGTTCCTAGAAAAAATAACTGTTTGTGTTCTTTAAGAAATAAGGCTCAGCCGGGCGTGGTGGCGCATGCCTGTAATCCCAGCACTCGGATTGTTGTGAGTTCGAGACCAGCCTGAGCTACAAAGTGAGCTTAAGGCCAGCCTGAACTGCATAGCGAGACCCTGTCTCAAAAAAAAAAAAAAAAAAAAAAAAAAAAAAAAAAAAAAAAAAAAAAAAAAAAAAAGAAATAAGGCTCAGTTGAGTGTGAGGCTGCACACCTGTAATCCCAGCACTTGGGAGACTGTAGCAGGCTTGAAAACCTGGACAGCATAAAACTGTGGCCAGCCTAAACAGCAAGATTCTGATTCTGAAACACACACACACACCCAGCTGGCCCAATGGTAGATGCCTATAATCTCAGCTGCTCAGGAGGCTAACATAGCAGGATTATAAATTTGAGGCCAGCCTGCACAATTTAGGAAGATCTTATCTCAAAAACCTACTGAAACTATAGTTCAGTAGTAGAGTGTTTGCCTAGCATGATCACAGCCCTGGTTCAATTCCTTCTGTTATTTCTGGTTCATGTCAAAGTCTGTTTAAAGCCAAGTATAGTAGCACCTGGGAGGCTGAGCCAAGAGGATTCAAATTTAGAGCCAGGAAGATAGCTCAGTAGAATAAGCGCTTGCCTGGCAAGCACAAGGTCCTGAGTGCAATCCCCGGGTACTGCAAAAACAAAACAAAGGAACAAACAAATACAAGAGGATTCAAACTTGAAACCCTGCCTGGGCAGCCTTATAATGTTAGGGAAAAAAAAAGTCAAAGAAAAAAAAAGGCATTCAAATGTTCTAGCCTTATTCCACAGCTACTATTACTAGGACCGAAGGCTTCCAAGTTCAGTTGTCCTCTGTACATACCTGAAGAGCAGTAGCAGCCACCAAGGTTATCAGGCTAGATTTGATTTTAAGGGCGTTGAAAGGCAACAGAAGTTGTGCACAGCAAGAGTAAGAGCCATAAGGTTCAGCCACCTATAGCCCTACTGGAGATTTTCCTTCCATTATCAACACCGAGTGACTAAGCTGCTTTATGACATAAGCACTTTATCTTAAGCCACTTAGGGACAATATTCCAATATTCTACACTCATCATAATCTCTGATCCTTCTAATTAATGAAAGCAAACATTTACTAAGCAACTTAACTAGCTTAGTATTTTTTTTAAATACAGAAGCTCATTAAGCTGCTTGTGCTGGCCCTATACTTGCGATCCTCCTACCACAGCCCTGCACACATGCGCCACTGTCAGACTATGCATCATTTCATTTATCTCTCACAAAAGCTAGCTAATATAATTATCTCTATTTATTAAATAAAGGAACAGATTCCCAGGGAGTGTGACTTTCCCAGGTCACAACCAAGAATGAGTCAGGACCATGATCTGACCCCAAGGTCACTGCTGATCCTGTGCTCCTAGCCACTTCTCAGCTGCCTCAAGCCATTAGCCACTCAGGACCCCCGGTACCCAGCACCTTGATTTCCCTATACCTAACCCCTTACCTCTCCCCAACAGTGGGCTAACAAAACCATTCCTAAGCCATTGATAAAACGCAACTGCTTTCTTTACCCCACACTGAGTAGCTGAGTGCTTCTGGGAAGAACAACACTCTCTTACAGTGGCCCTCATTCTCATTTCTTTCTTTTTTTCCTGCAGTACCAGGGATGAACTCAGGACCTCGGGCCTACCAGACAGGCACTTATGCCACTGAGCTACCTCTCTGCTCTTACTCTCTGCTCAAGCTACCCTTGCTCTTGTTTCCTGGAAACCCACTAGCCCTCAACATACCTGCCAGGGGTCGGGGAGATGGCTCAGTAGAAGAAGCACTTCCCTGGCAAGCGCAAGGGCCTGATTTGAATCCCCAGTTCTGCCAAAAAGAAAAACAAAAACAAAAAATACCTGCCAATCACTCTCAGTTTCTTTCTTTTTCCTTTTTCTGAGACAATATCTCACTAAGTGGTTCAGGCTGGCCTTGAACTTACTGTGTAGCTCAGGCAAGCCTGGAAGTCGTGGCAACCCTCGTGCCTCAGCCCCCCAAATGCTGGGATTACAGGCATGCACCACTATGCCTAGCTGCTCTCAGTCTCTTGATCACATCATACCATACCACTATCCTCAAGTACACTGTGCACACCCCAAGCCAAGCTGAAAACAGCAAGATCCTGTTTTCACCTTGCACTAAACTGCCTCATCTATGCCGACCACTTTCCTGTGAGGCTCACAGAATGTTTTCCTCTACTTGTCCTTTATCTGTGTGCTGCAACTCTGCTCCATCAACTATTATACTTTTGGCTGCCGCCTGAATTGCTACTGGCTCAATTTAAACACATCCATGCGGCTCCCATTCAAAATACCTGCCTTGACCCACAGCTTCCTCTAGGTGGTATCCAACGTTCTAACTATTGCTAGAAAACAGTCTTTGCTGTCTCCTCTCATTTCCCATAAAGCCTCACCCACTGCCATCTGGCTTCCGTCCTCACTATTTCTGAAACAGCTCTAAGGTCACCAATGACGTCCTAACTGCCAAGTCCAATGGGTACTTTTCAGTCCTTATCTAACTAAAATGCTTAGGCAACTGACACTGTTAAGCAGCTACTCCAGGTCTGGACATACGTTCCGGCCAACCTTGCTCCTCTGCCCAGGGTTCTCCCACCAGGTCAGACCGCAGTGCTTCTGGGTGCTCTCCTGACCCCCATTTGCCCCTCTTTTCATCTCACTCTACATTGTTCCTGGTGGTCCTGCTCACTCAGGCTTTCAGCCTTTATGTCAACAAATTCCTAAATCTGTATCTTCAACCCAGCTTCACCAAGTTGCACATGTGTACACACATACATGTAGCTGTCTCAGAATTGAATATAAGTAAATACCTGCTGCACCACTCCATCTGAACATTCTCACAAACTTCCAACTTTATAGATCTTAAACTTACTTCCTGTCCCCCTGTAACCTATTCTTTATGGCTGAGAATACAGATCAGTGGTAAAGAGCACTTCCCCAGTATGTTGAAGGGCCTGGGTTCAACCTCCAATCCCCAAAACCAGAAACACAAACTGGGCAGAGCAGCACATACTCATGGACCTAACTACTCTACTAGCCAAGAGGAAAGGATTGTTTGAGTTCAGGAGTTTAAGACCAGCCAGGGTAATATATCATCTTGAAAAGAAAATAAACAGGGACTGGGGAGATGGCTCAGTGGAATAAGTACTATCCTGGCAAGCACAAGGGCCCCAATTCACTCCCCAGTTCAGCCAAAAAAAAAAAAAAGAAAGAAAACAAAAAACAGAGAGGAAGAAAGATAAAGGGAGGGAGAGACGGAGGGTAGGAGTGGCAAGCAAACAAACTAAATATGATTCATGTGAGGTGCCAGCACTTGGGAGGCTGAGACAGATGCTGTAACTTTAAGACTAGCCTAGGCTACATACTTCAAGGCCAGCCTGAACTACACTGTGAGACCCTGTCTCAGGGCTTGCCAGATAGTTTAGCAGATTAAAGTGC
>PVKA01014243.1:0-52931 GCA_004027165.1 Ctenomys sociabilis
TTTGTGATGGCATGCGCTAACTGCAGGGTATAATTCAGGAAAGTAGCATTCCAGGGCCCTCTAAGGTAGGCATTGAGTACCCAGACCCGTGCACTAGCATTAGGCACTGTCATGGGAGTTACACACAGAGAATGGAACCCCAAGTCACAAGTCAGTCTCTGTTGCACATGTAGTGCATCCACCTGCTCTTGCAGCAGGGCGGTTTGTTGGTTCAAAGCCGGAATGCCAAAATGGATCTGTCCGTTAAGTGTCTCCTGGACCTCCAAGGCAGCCGCCACTCTCTCCGCGAGTGCACTGATGGTTGTAGCTTGTTGGACCGTCTGCGTTAGAGCAAAACCAGCGGCCATGGCGCCAGCCTCAGCCAGAGCCACGCAGTCACAATAGCTGCAGTGATGCCGAAGTCCCTCTGTTGCCGATGTATGACAGCTGGCAGTTGTTGTCGGGTCTCATCCACCCATGTAGGGATCATCACCACACTAGGGATGCGAACCACCAGGGCACTCACACGTTCAGATCTCCAGCAATTGCTGAGACTACAAGTCAAGGCTGTACAATTTAGTCAACCCCTCTCCCCAGCCACCCAGGTACCATTCTGAGTACCATTCCAAAGCACAAAAAAGAATGGGGCCAAGAGACAGGGTATAGAGAAGATATTAAACTTATAGGACTTGTTAATCTGCACCGAGGATTCAAAGGAGACAGAGGTATTCCATGTTACTGTACCATTGAACACTAATGAATTTTGTAGGGCCAGGGGAATCCAATCAAGACAAGCTCTTTTTCCACACAAATAAAATCCATCCAATAGCAATGGCTGATTATGCTGGGTAGGGTTTTTGTAATGATATGACATGGACCGTGGGGGGCCTCTAAGCCCCGCCATCCACAGGGGGCTCTGGGAATAGGACTGATTATTATTTAATTATCTGGGGCTGGTTCATAAATAATTTCCCCAAATCAATAGTTATTTTAACTGGGTACCACATATTTTGTATACCAAGAACTGCTGCTCAGGTAGAATTACCATAGAAATCTCCTGAGGTGATATTAGTCAATATGAGGCAGCCATCAGCAGTGAAAGCTGTATTAGTTTCAGCAAAGGAGGCATTCTTGATAAAGCATATGGAGGAAGCTAAGTCAAAGAGCCCTGCTACTGATGATTCCTCTATAGTTGTTAACTGGACTGCTGTGCCTGTTTTTCAATTTCTGGCATAAACCACAGGGAACACCGGGCTATCCTTGCTAACTGCCATTAGCACCGGGGGACTACTCACCCATGTCCTAGTTGATTCCGCCAGCGATTTGATCACCTTAAAATCTAAAGGCTCTTGGTAACGATTACCTTGAGCATCTTGAAAGACAGGAAGGGCCATGGGGAACTCCGCCCCCAGTGCCCGCTTGTCGCGCGCAACCTCGCCGGCAAGGAAGACGCGACAACCAGCTCTTCTTTCCGCGGTTTATTTAGGACCCCTATATAATCTTCTTCCCCTGCTAGCTAGCCTCCCTGCTTCCTCCTTCCTTCTTCTTCCTTTCTTCTTTCAGGGGAAGCCCGCTCATGGCTTGGAACCAGTGGGCGTCCAACCCCGGAGTGCCACGTGGGCCCAGCCGATAGGTCCAGGTACACGGAAGCAACGCCCTAGTCTTAGCCTTAGCCAAATGAGAAGTTGCTTGTTATGGAGAGCACTCACCCCCAGGTGGGGGTGGAAGGCAGAAGCCAGCACCGTCTTTCAGGCGCGGCTATTCGTAGCTCTCTATATCCGCCACATCTCTGGATTACGAATACTCCCAGGGGGGCTCCCCCTCCACTGTCCCCGTAGGGCGGTGGTGCCATGGGCCCCACCCTACATTCCAAGAATGGGTCACATGGATCCCCACCATACTTCCTGCTCCTTTTTTGTTTCTTCCTTTTCCTATGTTCTGACTGTTCAATGGTGAGGGCCTCCTCTAGCCTTTTAATGGTTTCCTCCAGATCACACTCATCCTCCTCCAAGTCCGAGGACCTCGAGGAGGAGTCAGAGGAACTTGACCCTGAGAGGTCGGTACAGTGTTCTCTGTCTAACCTCCCACCGCCCTTCCGAGAGCTCTTTTCACTTTCAGCTTTCTCAGATCATCACTCTTCAAGAAACCTTTCCAAGATCCTTTTGCTCAGTTTGAGCTTTTTGCATGCAGCAGCTCCTTTAGAGCCTAAAAAATTGGGTGCGAGGATAAGGCGCCCATTGTTCTGTTTTGCTTTCACTTTTAGTCCGCTCATCAGCGAACTCTTGCTCCCTCTTAATTACAGAGAGAACGCCCTTACCAGGTTCCCTGTCACTCTAGGCGACTCCCACACTCCCTGTGACCTTGGGGCTGTGGGCTTTTTACCCGCTCATAGCGGACCCCTACTTACCGTGGGGCTTACCGGTACCACTTGCACAGAGTTCCAACCAGTCACGGGACTGCAGTTCCCGGGTTTCGGCACCACTTGTCAAACTGGGATTGAGTCCCTGGGGGTATTTAGGAGACAGCCCGCTTGTGCTCGGGGGAGAAGAAGCAAGATTGTTCAAGGGTCCTGAATAAACTGCCGATGGAAGAGCTGGTTGTTGCGTCTTCCTTGCTGGTGAGGTTGCGCGCGACAATTAAGTTTTCACACTATATTCTCACTGTCTAAAGTTAAGAATTCTGAGCTATTACTCTTTGTTGTATTGTTGTTATTCTGCCTCCGTGAACTGATGCTCTCTGCCATGTGCCCCTCTGCCTTGAAGCCAGCTGAGAATGGACTGAAGCCCGCAGTAACTGTGAGCTAAATAATCCTTTCCTTCCTTCAGTTTGGGTGTTGGGTATTTGTCCCAGCAATGAGACAAGAGTAACTAAGACAGAATTTGGGGAAACATTGGGGTAGGGCTTTGCCATCTAAGTAAGAGTTCACCAGAGCCAAAGGTGTCCAGCAAAGGAAATTTAAGTGTGAAGAAGGCTGGAGATTCCCAGGCAGGGTGCACAGGCTAGCCAAGCCAGAGGACAATGGAGTGTGGAGAGAGACGGGAGTGCCCATGGAAAGAAACATTCACATTTTCCCATACTCCTGGGCCATCCCACCCCAGGTGAATTTGCTTGTAAAATAAAATAATTCACTGTAGCTGTGGGGCCTTAGCCCTAGCACTGGTTGGCTAGGTGGGGGCTGCGTTAGCCCTCCCCTCCATGGGCAGGCCTCTGTGCCCTGGGGTCAGTGGAGTGGGAATGCAGAGGGGAGGCCAGCAGATTGGAGGGGCTTGAGGAGAGTGGGTTGGGAGGAAGAACTGCAGCCCTGTTGATTGTCAGCTGGGCCAGGACAGGGCCTAGAAACTCCCCGACCCCCAGCATGGCCTGCAGGGGAGGAAGGGTGACCCCTGGGATACTGGCCTGGACCCTGAGTCCCCCTCTGTATCAGACTCTGGAGCCAGCCCATGCACCTTGGCCAACCTGGACATCCCTAGCAAGGAAGAGCAGCTGGACCCCAAAGACCCACAGGGGGAGGACTGCGTCATCTGCTTCCACTGCACTGCTGATACCCGCTTTGTCCCCTCTGGCCACCCACACTTCTGCAGCGCCTGTGCCTGGCATGTCTTCGAGGACATGGCAAAGTGCCCCATGTGTCGCTGGCAGATTAAGGGCGTGACAGCGGTGCAGCTGAGAGGAGAAGGCTTCGTGCTGGGTGGCAGGGGTGCCTGGCTTGGGCCTGGCTCAAGCCTGGCTCTGAGGACAGAGGATAGAGGTGCAGCCTTACTGGCGTCCTGTCCTAGATGGCCAGAAAGTGGGTAGCAGCCCAGGGAGGACAGAGATGGCTGCTTCTCTGCTGCTCCCCAGGGGAGTCACAGTGGCCAGAGGAAGCTTGTTCCTGTCCACACCTGATTACCCCACCTGGGCACTGGTTTCCAGCCCAGGGTGACCTGGTCCCTCATGTCACAACCAAGGAGATGACAAGGGTCCCTGTATCCTGGGTGGTGAGGGCAGAGGAAGGAGATTGGGTGGGTGGAACACATTCCCCCCACAAGGCCACCATAAAAGATCCTGCAGCTGCACGGGGGTGTGGTCCAGTGACATCATGTCCATTTGATGGTAATTCAGCAGGCAGATGGTCAGTGTGCACTGATTTCTGAGCTACTCAAAGTTTGGCTTCTGGGAAAAAAAAAAAATTGGTACCACAGGAGTGGGGTTGTTGCTGTGGCTAAACCTGATCCTGTGGATTACAAGCTTTTGGGACTGGCTTATGGGAAAAGATAGGCAAGGTTCAGAGATGTCGCCTACAAGTGAAGTGCTAAAACAGCTTAGGCTGTTCTGTTTGGGAGATTCTGGTCAGAGCTCAGAAGACCAGAAGGCTGATAGAAAGCCGGCCTGTAATGACCAGGCTGGGGAGGGTTCTGCTGGGAAGAAGGACCGCATTGCTGGACTCCAGATAATTTATGATATGGCCAAAAGACTATCTGAATTTTGATCATGTCCAGAGACTTTGCCTAAGACTGAGTTTAAGTGTGGAGGACTGATTCATCTTTCAAAAGCTATTTCAAAGCAGCCAAATGTTGGGGCAGTTGCCTGGTTGTTGCTGGGGGCTGTTAGCAAGATTTATGTTGAGAATGAAGAGCAAGGAGCCCAGCAGGACGGTTCAAAATGTTGTGAGTTTGGCCAGAAAGGAAGCTCCAATAAAGCTGGACTGCAAAGATGGAGCTGAGAGGATCTCCATTATGGAGAAGGAACAAGAGAATGGAAAGGATGGCCTGAGGCTGAGGCAGGTCTCCACCTTTTGAAGCCTCAGAACTGCAAAGGTCAGGGACTTTGTCTTGAGAGGAAAGCTGCTGAGCACCATCTTCCAGAATGCTGGCAGCTGCCAGGTGTGGTGGCGCATGCCTGTAACCCCAGCACTGGGAGGCTGAGGCAGGAGGATTGTTATGAGTTCGAGACCAGCCTGAGCTACAAAGTGAGCTTAAGGCCAGCCTGAGCTGCATAGTGAGACCCTATCTCAAAAAGCCAAAAGGAAAGAACAGAATGGTGGCAGCGGCCACACCACATTCCAGAATGGCTCCAGCATGGAGAATTTGTTCCTGGGAATCAGAGTCAGTGGAATCAGGGTCAGAGTGCTGAGCCATCCAAGCACTCAATCCCTACAGCTAAGAAAAAGGAAAACCTGTGTACTGCTCCAGCTGGCAGCAGACCTCAGCATCATCCATGTGGTAATGATTTTAGGTGCATGCAGAATGCAGGAGCTCTCAGGTTTAGAAGGCTTCCACCTCGATCTCAGAAGGCCTGGAAGGTCAGGCAGTGTGCCCCCGAGAGGGCTGTGTGTGAAGCTGTGAGAAAGAAGCCTATTCGGTGGAAACGCCAGAAGTTTGGAAAAGCCAGGAATGTGGATCATCTAAGAGAAACTGCAAGGAGGTAGCAAGGCAGGCCTGAGAAAGAAGCCATGGGAACTACAACCAGGAGAAGTGCCATAGGGGTGGCACCATGCAGGGCTTTAGATGTTCCAGTTGGAACTATGGGATTTAATGTTTGCCCTGCTGGGTTTTGGACTTGTATTGGTCCCAGTGTTTTGTATTCCCCTGTTGTTTGCAACTTTTGGATTGGTAATGTTTATCTTGTGCCTTTGAATGTTGGATGTGTTTAACTTTTCTTTTGTACCGGAGCTCACAGCTAAGAGTTTGCCTTAGATCTTGGAGGGTACTTGGCACTTGACTTTTCAGCCATGCTGAAACTGTTGGGACTTCGGCAACTCTTAGGGATGGACTAAAATGTCTTTTGCACAAAAGAATGTGAATGAGACTTTGGGGGTCCAGGGGTGGAACGTTATGGTTTGTGTCTAGTTGTCCCCCCAAAGCCTCATGTAGTCATGGGGTGGGGACTTCTAAAGTTTGTGATTAACTCATGATCCACTGGGATTATGTGTGATCCAAGGCTGGGATTATGGGTGTGAGTACTTCCTCCAGCCTGGGGCAGAGAGCCTGAATGTAATATAACAGACAGAGAGACAGACTTTCTTTAGCTATTGCTCTTTGTTGCATCATTATTGTTCCGCCTCCATGAACTGATGCCCTCTGCCATGTGCCCCTCTGCGTTGAAGCCAGCTGAGAATGGACTGAAACCCGTGGTAACTGTGAGCTAAATAAACCTTTCCTTCCTTCAAAAAATAAATAAATAAATAAATAAATAAATAAAATAAAGTTAAGAATTCTATGTTGTGTAATTCAACTTAAAAACTTTGGGACTCTTATTTTTATCTGTCAGTATAATTCACTAAATTAATATGTAATCTAGCAAAGTTATCATAAAAATCAATGGAAGAATGTGGATAAATAAGATTTTTTTCTATAGTACAAAAAACATTCTAAGTTAATAAGGAGGAAGTTTTTGCACTTCCATTAAGTATAAACATATGCTTTTTTTTTTTTCTGTTGCTATGAATAACTAACTACTGGTTAAGCTTAAATCTTACTCCAAGAAAACTGAAGGACTATTTTCACTTTTTTAAGACTTCCAGAAATGAGATAGTGATTTTAATGATAGTTAAAACAAGCCAACACACACTTACACATACACAGAATTCATGTAGTAGTATTTTACAGAAATAAATTGATTGTATATCCAAAAATTATTCTTATATTCTGAAAAAATAAGTAAAACTATATAATTGTTTTAGAAACATTAACTTCTTGTGTTTATTCCAAGCTTTTTTATTTTTTTACTTACTTGATATAAAATTTTTGCCATTGTAGAGCATTATAAATGAAAGGATAACATACAGTAATAGTAATAAGACCATTACTTAAATATAATATTCAGAATTCTTAGTAGCCATTACAGAGTGTGCCTGTTTATGTCACCCAGCGATGGACGTATCACTGAAGAGTATATGGCTTAGTGTTAACTTCACTGTTAGGGACCAAATGCACTGAACCAGAAAAGTAAAAGGCTTTTCAGTGCAGAAAGGAATTTCATAGTTAAAATGCTATTTTCTTTTCTTTGAACTTCAGTAATTATGTTGTATAACTTCTCAAAATTTAATAGCTGTGTGGTTTTTTCTAGGTTTAGATACCATAATTAAAAAGATAAGCAGCTTTTTTAATTGCCACATGTTGGTTAATAAAGATAATAATTATACTTGAATAAAATCTGATGATTATTATATCATTTTATAATTATTTTATTAAAAACTAATTCCGACCTAAAATTACATATAATAAATACTGTGCTTCTTGTTGACAGAACTTGATTTTGAGCACCCCATCAATTTATCAGAAATATTAATGTTATCTTTTACTGTGATGTATAATAAGATTTTAGTGAGAAAAAAATATATATATACATATATATTTTTATTTTTTGCAGAATGAGGGATTGAACTCAGGCCCTTGCACCTGCTGGGGAAGTGCTTATTCCACTGAGCGATCTTCCCTGGCCCCAAGAAAATATTTTTTTATCTAAGCTGTTTTTCATGTTTGATTACCAAGAAGTAAGATTTAAAAGTTTGTCTTCAGCTCAGGACATAGGAGAACCTGTACTGTAGCATCATGTAACTCAGTTGTGTCCCAAATTTTCTGGTCAAGGAGATCATGGGACAAAAGAGGAATGTAATCGATGATGTAGAGTGTGCCTTAGGAGAGTCAAATGGAGAGAAAGCATTCTCTCAGGCTTTCACAGAGAGCAAATTGGTCAAGCAATGGCTATGACTCATCCACATGGCTGACAACTGACAAAGCATCTATAAACTGTGGTACAGGGTTTCAGGATACTTGACTGAGGGGACTTGACTGACTTTATTATGAGTTATAAAAATTACATTTCTTGTTATATGGGTCTTGCTTTATCTTGGTCTTAACCATCCATCAAAAAAATATGAAAACAAGGTATAAAAAGTAAAGCCACATTAATAGGCTGAGCTGTAAAAGGCTCAAATCAACAACTTCTAACATTGCCAGTCCTGTGGATAACCTGCTACTATTATGGACTGCTGGACCATACTGGAATATTTTGTTGAAATCACGCACATACAGTATTTAAATGACAAGAAACTACAATCTCTCACAAAACTAAACAAAAAAGGGGAAATGAATGACCATTTTGTATCTGTAAATTCAAAATAGTTGGGATAGATATATAGCTACATTCTATGAATAAAAAGATTTGCTCTAAAAAGAATGTTTGTCTTCAGTGTATTCTTGGTAAAGCATATCTCTTTTAACATTACTGTACTGAACTTATATATGAAGCTTCCAATATTCAAGGTTAAATTTAATGACTTATTCAACAGAACATCACAATTGAAATGCATGAAATTTACCAAAAATTAAGGGGAAAATGCAGCATCATCTAAACCAGTGGTGATCACCCTAAGTGCCATAGCCAGCTGTCTGTGAGCATTTCAAGCTTTGAAAGATTCAGCACACCTGGTGTAGACAGCTCCAAGTTCTGCTGTCCGTGTGCTCTTGGGACATGCCTACACCAGCTTCTCAGTATGTAGATGGATGAGTGCAGTGAAACGAGTCCTTGAGGACCAATTCTCTAGATACCTTTTGAGCACAAGCCCAGGGTCTCTCTGAAATTAAAAGTTCACATTTTTGCCCCTTTAGCTGGATACTGGTTGGGTCTTGTGCTATGTCTTCAAGGCCTCATTCAGAGTGCTTGGTTTTGTGCTAGTATTCATCTCTTCAACAAGCACACCTCCTTCAGCCTCAGCTTGCACACACTTCTTCTCTGGTCGAGATGTGAGCTATTCAAATTTTTCTGCTCTGATTTTTGTTCCTGTTGCTCACTGCACATCTAACTAAAAGAAACTAGTAGCTTGAACGTTCAGCTGCATGGAAACTTCCCCCACCAGATCTATTAGTTCACCACCCTTAAACACAGCCTGCCTCAGGCTCTAGACAGCACAGAATGTAGATAAATTCTTTGTCAGCCTGCAACTTACTTGGTCTCCATTTCCCCATAAAATCTGTGCTCCTATCTGAAATCTTAAAGGCAGGCTTTACTGTCTGCATCCCGGTTAGCATTCCGGTCTGCCGAATCATTCAGAATCACTCACAAGGGTCTGCTTGCAGCATTGGAGGGTTTCTGTAGCCCCAAAGAGCAACACTGTCAGGTATCAGTGGCCCAAGTCTCTGCTAGCAATTTTCTATATTGTTCCTATTAATTTCTTGTTGCATAGACACAATACCCAACACTCACAAATTGAAGGAGAGGTTGATTTTTAGCTCACAGTCTGTGCCTCCATAGTCAGGCAGCCCCAAGGCAAGGAGGCATGGCAGAGGAAAAACAGCTTGTGCCATGACAGCCATAAAAAAATGTATCAAAAAGGAGAGTAGTGGAAGAGATCAAGCAAGGCTGCACCCCCAATGACCCCCCTCATCCAAAAGGTTTCACCTCCCAAGTCAAGGGTAGCTGTAGATTTATCAGCACACTAATCCAATGAGGAGTGTGACATATCCATGTTACAATCACCTCCCCAGAGCCCCCCATGAGTATGTGAGGTGTTGGAGGGACATCCTGATATGCACCACAATACTTGGCTATGATCACAAAGACCCCACTGTCTGGGAGCAATTTTCTGTATGTGTCATTTCTCCCTGCACTAGGATACAATTCTCAGCATCCACAACTTTATGAAGGGAAATTTTATCTATGTTCATAGTTTTAAAAAAATTAGTTCATAGTCAACCAGCTCGAAGGCAGAAACATGTCTAAGAGGGTGTGGAGAAGAAAAGCTGCACACTTCCTGACAAGCAGGAGGTGGAACACAAGGGACAGGCATCAGGAGGGATTTGATCTCCAAAGACCTGCCCCAATGGCCCAATTCCTCCACCTCTTCCACCTCCAGCAGCACATCCAACTATGGATGTTGGTGGGTTAGTCCACAGATGAGTGCATCTACCCCATGACGAATCTTCTCTCCAAGTGTCACTTCATTCAGTTTAGTTGACAGTTAAGCTTTGCTGTCACAACATCCCAATAATACAGTAATTGCTGAATTGGAATTGCTCTAGAAATGAGCCTCAAAGCCAGTTTACCAACATTAAAATATTCACCAGAAGCAATACTCTGTTAAAGAAAAGAAACATTCTTGCATTTAGATTTTTCCATTTGTTTTACGTCTTATGAAACTTAAAAGAACTACAAATGAACAGCCTCTGTTGTGTGACAACTAAGCCTAGTGAAAGGAATCAAATTAAGTCCCGAAGTGTGGACTAACACCCTGTGAAAGCGTATCTCTTGGTTTTTGGGATCATTCCTTCCAAGCACTTGTCCCCAAGGAAGTGCTTGTCAGTAGAGCTGACAGCTCATGGCTGCCAGGGGACCTTCTGTGACATCATAGGCAACAAGAAAAGAGGTCACAGAAACCTGGAATATAAGGCGTCCTGTATTTACAAAGGGTGTCATCCAAGGTACTCTTTCTGTGCCCTTTGATTCTTTATATAACTTTAGGTCTCTGAGCTGTATCATTTTCCTACTCTCTGAAGAATTCCTTTCATTGTTTCATGCAGGGTGGATTTCAGTAACAAAGTTCCTCAGCTTTCATTTGTAAAAGTATTTTCACTTACTTTCAAAGGTTAATTTTTAGGTTACAGAGTTTTCAGTGTTGGGTTTTCCTTTTTATATTTTAGTTTTTCTCAATATTTTAAATATTTCATTCTACATTATTCTTGTTTTCCTGTTTTCTGAATAGGTGAATATATTTTTTATCATTATTCCCCTGTAAATTAAGTGTCATATGTTTCTGGATTTTATTCTCTATATTTTCATATTCTGTAATTTGAATATGATACAACTAGTTATAGTTTTTTTCTGACATTTATCGTGCACTTTCTCACTTTCCTTATAATAATTCTTTTTTTAAATATGAACTTTATATATAGCTTTTTTTTTTTACCATGAACCTTCTTGAGTATGATATTCTTCAAGTCTTATTTTCTTTGCTTTTTAGTTTTGAAAGTTTGAAATGGAGACCACCAAGCCCTGAGAGATGCTTTGCAGGGCTTTGATCACCTTCCCATATGCTCGTCCGATGCATTGTTTGCCATTTTAGCATTTTTTATTTTAATTCTCAAGATGTCCTTTGATTCTTAGAATTTTCATTTCTGTTTATGTTACACAGACATTTTGGCACACAACCTACTTTCAAAATAAATCTCATAGCATATTATTCACAGTTCTTTTTTTAAATTATCAAATTATTCTAGCATTATTACTATTGTTGACTTTGCTTTTAAAATTTTCAAGCCTTTTTTTTTTTGCCATTTAATATGCCTGACAAATTTTGGTTGACAACTGGACAAATGTACTGAGTATAAGGAAGTTTATTAAACAGGCATTTAGTGATGTAGTGATTCACTGTCGGCAGGGGTAGCCTGTTCCCAGGCCTTCGTCTTTGTTGGCCCCGAGCCTCAGACTTTCCCTCGTGGTTCTGGGTGTCCTCTGCCTGCCCCCAGTTGAGGTGGGACAGGATGCTGCAGGGAGCCAGATCTTGGTACTTGACCTCCTCTCAGACTGTTTGGTCATAGTAACAGCCAATGGGTTAGCTTTGGTAAAATGGTTTCTCCTGACAACAGGTAGGGCAAACAGAAGGCTTTGGTGTATTTCAAAGTGTTTCTTTTCCTCTTCTTCCACAAGTATAGCTTTTCTTTGAGGACCTGGTAGAGCATTCGGAAGTAGAACTCACGCAAGTGTGCGGCTCCCAAAACGGTGTCATCTGGCGTATCAACTGCATGAGAGTTCAGACTGAGTCACCAGAAAAGTGCCAGTTACAGTTCAGCTTACCATCCTGGCACTGATTCCTCCAGGAATTTTTTTCAGGTGTGCTCCAGCCCTAAGTTGCTATTCTTTACACTCGTCTATGTTTCTCAAACTTTGGGAATGGTGGTCATTCTCTTTAGACCTCACTGTCTAAAAAGAGTTGCTAATTTCTCTAGTTCATTCATATTTTCATCTTGTGGAGAGGAAAAAGCGAATCTACAGATCTCACATGCTATCTGGACAAAATCTTACATTTTCAGCAATCATGTGCATTCTGTGATTTGCTACATTTGCCTAAATAAAATTATGATTTTACTTTTTTCTAACCTTCTGTTCTCTTATAATGAACTGTCAGAAATTTTTCCTCATTATTTGTTTTACTTTACTTTATTTTTTGTGCGTTTAGTACAGAGTCAACAGGGTCTCACCACACAGATAGGACTAGCAGTGATCTTCCTACTTTCAAGTGCTGGAATTACAGGGATGTGCCACCATGTCAGTCTCAGTTACTATCTCAGCGTGACCCTACGGCCGGGGCCCACACAACACACCAGGGATGAAACCCTGGTCCCTGCGTCTGCCTACGCAGGCACTTTAATCCACTTAGCTATGTGACCTGCCTTGCTCATTATTTGTATAATCAGCTTTATTTTCAAGTCTATTCAGTATAAAATATTAAGATTTTTATGGCTCTATGTGTATGAAATTGTCATTACATCTTACAAATACATACATGTGATAAGAATAATTTAGAGATTTCCTGTGATATGCAGTTTGCACATATATCTATGTAATGTAAATATTTCAGCACTGTGTGCATCTGAGAGAAATTTCAGAACCTGCCCAAGTTCATGCTGACATTAACAACAAAGTGGTTTTAAAATTTAAGTCATATCAAAGAGAAGTGAGATAGCTCAGCAGACCAAGTGTCTGCTTAGGAAGTGCAGGGGGGACCAGGGTTTGATCTTAGGTCCTGCAAGCTGCACTGGCCCTGCCCTCACCCAGCCACACAGAACCAGAGCCAGAGTCTGGCTGTGGTGCCCCACGCCTATGACTCCAGTACTGGGGAGGCTGAAATAGGAGGGGCACTATGAGTCCAAGCTGTGGAGTAAGACTTTGTACCAAATACATTAAAAATAAAAACTTTTTCAAAAGTCACAGCATTTCCAACTTTAGGGCTTTTAGCCATTACAGGTTGTAAATAACTATGGATTAACAATTAACACAGATTTTTTTAGTATTGAAGGAATAAAATTTTATCTAATCAAGTAGATATGATCAAGTTATAGGACTGATTTTGCATAAGAAGATACATAGTTATTCAGAAGCATTTGAAGGCTTTTTTTGTTTGTTTGTATGTTTTGCAAAACTGAGGATCGAACTTAGGTCCTTGCACTTGCCAGGCAAGCACTTATTCTACTGAGACATCTCCCCGGCCCTTAAAGTGTTAATTGATCTTTGAAGACAAAATAATATCTCCAGGCTAAATGACAGTTATATGCATTTCCATAGTTAGTGGCATAAGAATATTTGGCATGTGTTTAGACTGTTTCAATAGTTCTTCATTTTAAAAAAGAACCACCCTTTCTTTCTCTTTAAAAACCAAGCAGAGATAGCTCAGCAGTCTAAGCGCCTGCCTAGGCAAGGGCAAGGACCTGGGTTTGATCCCTGGCACCACATGCTGTGCCAGCCCTTCCCTTAGTGTGTCAGGCAACCACCAAGACTGAGCGTTGCGGCACACGACTATAATCCCAGCACTGGGGAGTCTGAAACAGGGGGATCACTGCAAGTCCAAGCTGTGCAATGAGAACCTGTACCACATGCATAAAAATTTCTTTTAAAATGCATTTCTTTCTTTAGAGTATCTCACTTAGATTTCTTCATAATGCATATGTAATCAATTATTAGGTAATTAATTATAATTGTAGTCCACAAATACTTTAAGGAAATAAATACTCTGGAAATGTTAAAGTGCTTCTCTCTAAAAACCATTGTCAACATAAATTGCCTGAACAAAAGCCTTGCTGAGAAGTAACACCTGTAGTGAGTGGAACATGTCCTACTCGCTCTAGCATATCTAGGCAGACCAGCCTGGACACTATTGGCTAATGAGCTACCTACCCCTTCTCAAATACCAATTTCCATTAATGGCCAAACAAATCAGAGTCCCCTCTTTGTGCAACTCAGTATTACTTAGCTAAAAGCCAGTGGGCACAAAAACCAGAAAATTCTGTCATAAAAGTGCATTAGGAGTTCACAGAGAAGAGGTACGATGGGGACACGTGGTGCACCTCTGCATTGCAGGCGCCAGGGCAAGGAGATTGGGAGCAACAGTGAAGGGATGGCACTGAGCAGCAGAGCAGGGGACAGGGATGCAGAGGACATGCCGTGATAAAAGGGGAGTGTGGAGACTCAGTGCCTGGAAGCAAATCTCATTGTTTAAACTCTGGACTGAGTTCTTAGGGACTAAAGGTGAATCACCAGATTTGACCACTATAAATTGAATCTCCATGATAGGTCATCACCCAGTACTCTGTAGATACACACAATTATGTGTCAGTTCACACAAAAGTGAAATATGTTCATTTTGGCTGCCGCAATGTAAATGCAACCTGGAAACTAGTAATAGTGATGCTAATGTTTATAATAACAAGGAGGGAAACTACTTTGAGGCCAACCAGGAAAAATGAGAGGCTGTAAAAGGTGGCATTTTCTTGTACACAGGAATATGTAAATCATCCACAGCTGCTGAACTTCTGTTATCAGCTGTAAATACCTTCCCCTGCATGTAGGCCATGTGGAGAAGTTGGTGAATGGTGTGCATGGGATATTAGGGTCGTGACATTTTAAATATTTACTACATAAGCAACTATGATTTGTGTCACTCCCTTCCCCACTGTCCCAGAACATTACTTCTTGTCAAAGTATGTATTGTGGAATGGTTGCATTCCTTCTGTGTTAAGGAAGAGACACAATGGAACGGCAGACAACAGTGACTTAAGAGATCAGATATGAAGTGTTTGTCTGTGAATATGCAGTCGCCTTCATATTGTCTGTGCAGCATGCATGGAATTCATTTTTCGGTCATTCTACTGCTCTTTAATGTAGTCTTGAAGGTGTCTCCCTATAGACATGTATTTTTAAAAGAGATACGGCCTTGCTTCAGCCAAAGCTCCTTAATTTAGTATAGTTTTTATTCTTTTTTTTAAATACTTATAAGGCTTAAACTTCCAAAAAAGTTTTAAATGAATTATTATACTGTAATATTGAAGGTCAGATGTTTAGTGTGTTCTAATTGTTTTAGCTAGAATCATTAGAAATATTTATGAACCACTGCATTTACAAGTGAGTTTACAACTATGTACAGAACAAGTGCATACAGATATCCTAAGAGATTATTAGTAAAAAGCTTAATTGGGTAAAACATGTTAAGTTAGATATTTTAATAAATTTATTCATTTATTTTTATATTTATTTCACAGAGGCTCTCACTATTCAGTTCAGACTCTAGGATAGTGACCCTCCTCTCTCAGCCTCCCCAGGACTGGGATTACAGATGTGCACCATCATGTCCAGGTGGCACAGCGTGGCTGGGGTCTGGGTACCACAGCCTGACCTGCAGTACTGGGGATCGAGGGCAGATCCGCGCATTTGCCAGGCAGGTACTTAGACCACCAACCTATCTTCCCAAGCCATAAATTTATTTCTATTAAATGTTCAATTTATTCTTATGCCCCACCACCAACTACCCTAATTTGTTAATTCTTCCTCCTGAAGCTCTTTCAATCATTCTGCATAACTAGTTCCATCTCTCACTTTATCATTAGTTTGACTCCTTCTCCAGATTAGCTTGCTACCTCTTTTTTTTTTTTTTTTTTTTTTTTTTTTTTTTTTTTTTTTTTTTTTTTTTTTTTTTTTTTTTTTTTTTTTTTTTTTTCTTTTTTCTTTTTTCTTGTTTGTTTGTTTTGGATGGGTCTACAAGGTGTTCAGGATCTTACTCCAAGATCTGGCTCATAATGATCTGCCTGTTTACAGCCTCCCAAGAGCTGGGATTACAGGCGCACACCACCATGTCCATTCTCAATTGCTGTCTCAGCAAGCCCTGTGGGTGGGTCTAGCATGCTAGGCCGGGATTGAACTCCTTACCCCTGCACCTGCTTGCAAGCTCTTTAATCTGCTGAGCTATTTAGCTGGCCCTTAGCATGCTACCTCTTAATTTTTCCCCTGCTTCCAATCTTTCACCCTTTTCTGGGTCTTTTTAACACATTCCTCATTGTGCAGCCAGACCTCTTGTAAAATGCAGGTCCTGCTGCCCACGTCCCTACCCTACTAAACCCTGCTCCCCTGCATACCCTTTATCTGTTGCTTAGTCTTCTGACAATCCTCAGCCTCCTGCCTCCTCCTGCTCCTAGCTTTTCAATGATGATGGCGTTGAAACTCTGGCAGCTACTTCCATTAACACTAGTTCTTCTTCTCTATAGGATCAGGGTCATACTGTGGGTGGGAAAAGACTACTTTTTACTGCTTTTTGTTTCAGCCTTGTTTTTTGTTTGTTTGTTTATTTTTTTAAATTGTGTTTATTCTTCTTGGATTTTAAAGGCACAAAACTCTCCTTCTTCTGGAATCTTTATGGGAAGTTTAAATAGGACTGAATTTCAGTGCCTGTGACAGGATCTGTCTCATACCAACTCTAAGACATTTTCACATTATAAATCCCCACTAAATAACTGTATGTCTCTTACTAGATCATGACGTGTTGGCACAATGGATTGAATATTTCATATTTATTTGAATTAGATAAATCCCCAAAGTGGATCAAACAGCCAAGTAGATACACAGTCAAGCTGGGCAGAGTGCCTTACTTATGTCAGCACTTGGGAGGCTGAGGTAGAAAGACTGCTGTGAGTTCAAAGACAGCCTGGGATACAAAGTGAGTTCAAGGCCTGGCAGAACTAAATAAGAAGATCCTACTTCAAAAATGAAAGAAAAAAGATACATAGTTGACATCATGTTAAAAATGACTTACTATTACCTTTAGGGAGAATCAGTTGTGAAGAAAAAGAAGAAATGATTATGCTGAATTTGTACCTACCATTCTCTTGAATACAGGTAGAAAAGTTTAGCCCTTTGACTTAACTTCTGTGTGTTTTACAGTCTCATTCATTTTCTCATTATCAATTTCCTCACTAAAATGGGAGCTTAAAGGTGGACGAGGAGGTGGCGTCCTCCAAAATAAAAAGGCTATAAAAAGCCTTAAAAGCTATTTAAGCAACACTAATCAAGACATAATATACTTTCAAAGAATTAATGACCAGCTTAGAACAGTTGATGATCTGAATCCATCTAGGAAATATTAACCCCAGAAAGTTATTAATCCTGTACCTTGTTGTTAAGATGAACATAAAAAGCAGAACATATGGATCTTTAATGGTTGGTAGATCGACTGTAAATTTTAGAGAATTTATATTATCCATTCATGCTTTCAAAGAGCACAGGTCAGCATTAAATACTAAATAGGTTTTTATAAGCTGCATTCCGTGCAATTAGTACTGTGAAGTAATGTACCATAGTGAGCAGAATAGGTTGTTAAAATAGTTTGACTTTGTTTTATTTCAGCAAAGCAAAAATATGTTGGCTAATAAGTGTAATGCTTACCTTGGACTCCATCTCCCCCATAATTAAGAAGTGATATCTACAAAAATTCTTCAGTGAAAGCAAAGAAGTTTTTCAACCAAATGCATGATATAACACTAGGATATGTTATGCTAGTAAACACATATACATTTCTTTTGACTATTGAGGTATTTTGAATACTGTACTTTGAAGAGCTAAATTTAAAATGTATCATTCATTTAAATATCTCTTTTAATAGTGCTGAAGAGCTAAATTTAATATGCATATTGTTCATTCAAATATCTCATTTAAGTGTTATCTTTAATCCCACTGTAAGGTTACATTAAATATAGTATTGTCCAGTATAAGAAAGATTATCTTCATAATTGCCAATGTGAAATATCTCTAAGACATTTTCACATTATAAATCCCCACTAAATAACTGTGTACTCCAACATACTGGAGTTACGTTTTATTCTTTCTGTTGATAAAAGCCACATTAATGTTTAGGCCCCACAAGCCCTGATGTGCCTGGGAGTTGTCGTGTGTTTATCCTGACCTAGCATGATTATGAATCTGCCATGCTTATGATTCACAATAAAAGAGGACTCACTGTGGCTGAGATGTGGGTTCTGTGCTGTGGCCCGAGCCTGACGCTTCATTTCTCATGGCGCATTGGCCAGAGCGAGCCGTGTGTCAGCTCACAGCCGCACAAGTCCCATATAGAGGAAGATTCATGGCAAACATAATGAGTGGTTTTACTGTACCCTTACCAAAATCTCAGAACCCATCTCTAATTCTATGATTTGTGGGATGTTTGCTTGTTTTGGGCCTCCCCAGCAAGAATGTCCTGGCATAAAGATGTGAGCCTTCCAGTTTACTTCTGGTGTCTCCTCACAGCTCTTTTCATCCTGGTTCATTTCTCTTCTCCCTGGAGAGAAAGCAAGAAAATATAATTGGTATCGTTCATTAAAAATAGTGCAAATTTTAATTTTAGCATATATTTAATCCATAAATCACTTTTTCGTACATTGTTACCTTTACTCTGGCTCTGATTTCATTCCAGGTTGCATGCATGTGTACATTTCTAGTATTTCTGATCGGTTATTTTGCTATCATCTCCTCTCTCTGTGTTTCATTTTACTCTGTCCTTTTGCAACTTTATTTATTAATGTTTATGTGGCAGTAGAATCCAGCGTCTTTGTTCTAAGCTATATCCTCAGACCTTTAAAATTATACAGACATATTTATATACTTAGTTTCTTTTGAGACAAAGTTTTGTTGAGTCAGTAAGTCGTATTCCCTGGGCTCAAACTTGTGACACTCTTTCCTCTGCCACTCCACTTTTAAGTGTTGTATAGATAAAAGTTTCCTATCATTTTCATCATTCATGTCTTAAATATACTTAATGAAGTTTTCAGATATATTTTATAATTTTTTCATACATATTGAAAAAATGTGTCAGTTACTCTTCTCTCATTGCTGAGATAAATACCCAACACTCAGAATTAGGGAAGGAAAGGCTTTTTAGCTCATATTTAATGAAGGTTTCAGTCCATATTCAGCTGGCTCCACAGCAGAGTGGCACAAGGCAGAGGGCAGCAGTTCGTGGGGGCAGAAAACAAAACAGCAAAAGCAAAAGGGAGGAGTCACGGCAGCAGTGGCTACAGGGCAAGTTGTCTCCCCTAAGTTGCCCTCAGGCTGTGTGAGCCCAGGCTGGGTGTAGTGCTCACACCCGTCATGTCAGTGAATCACAAACTCTAGAGGTCCATCCTATCACTGCATGAGGCTGTAGGGGGACACCTAAACACAAACCGTAACACATATATACTCTATCTTTCAGTTACTGGTTTTACTGATTTACTTCTACTGGGCTAGATAGGTTGATTCGGACCCTTGAGGCCAAAAGACTTCTGAGGATTCTCTGCACATGTATTTTCTTTAGTTTTCATTTTTTTGTTAATGATGTTAAAGAAATGAGGTAAAATTTGAACTGTAAGCAGGAAACCTGTTGTTCATGTGGAATGCATTGTAGGTTTAGGGCCTCAAGGGAAAAGTAAATTACCTGCTTCAATTCTCAGTCTTCTAGATCAAGGCTTCAGTGGTCCTGTGCTGGGAGATCTTGTCCTTGGCTTAAATTTGTATTCTTCTAAGAATTTGTGTTATTTTATTTTCAGTGTGGCCATATCATTTTGATTTTAAGTCCTGAATTTTACCTTTTTATTTTTAATACAAAAGGACAAGATCATCAAAAGATCTTACAATGTTACTTTAAAGAAAAATTGTTAATTTTTGTAAATTTTTAAATTTAGAGTTGCATCTGATATTTGTTAAACTTTTAGAGCAGCTCTTTTACAAAAACAGTAATCCATATCATATTTTTTTAAAGACTGTGAATACTAGACTGGTAAGATAGCTCAGCTGACTAAACACCTGCTTAGTCGAGTCCAGGGACCAGGGCTCAATCTCTGGCACCAGAGGTCGTGCCAGCCCCACCCTCCGGTACACTGAGCGGGTGCCCAAGACCAGGCATGATGGCACATGTCTGTAATCCCAGCACGGGGGAGGCTGAAAACAGGAAGACTACTACAAGTCTGATATTAGTAGTGAGACCCTGTACCAAGAACCTAAAAAAAAAAAAAAAAAAGACTGTAAATATTATTACAGTCTTTATTTACTAAATGATATCACAAAAATAAAATATCTTTTCTCAGATTTAAAACCTTTCACACAAAAAAGAAATCATTATGAAAATATGCTTAATTTTTATTGCAATCAACAAGTTATATGATTCTTTTAAAATATATTGCAATTATATTTGCTGCTAAAGCCTTCACAAACACTAGCACAATGTCAAAGGAGCTTTGTACAAATATCAGTGGACTTTCAGCACCAGTAGCCTGCTTTGGTATGTGTTTTACATGAAATTTTTTTATACACACATGAACACATTATTTATTAAAGTTCTCGATTCTAAGTAGTAAACTTGCTATGTGTGTAGAAGACCAGTCATTTCTTAAAGAATCTGCAGGCCGGTCAAATAGCTCAGTGGATTAAAGCACCTGCAAGCAGGCACAGGGGCCATGGGTTAGATCCCTGGGCCTGCCCGGCCGGCCCCGCCCCAGGGACACACTGAGAGGGCAATTGAGACTGGGCGTGGTGGCACATGCCTGTAATCCCAGCTCTTGGGAGGCTGTAAATAGGCAGATCACTATGAGTCCAGTCTACTAGTGAGAACTTGAACACCCTGTTTACCCTTCCCTGAAGTACAGAAAAAAAACAAAAAACAAAAAACTAAGAATCTGCTTATTTATGATCTTTTTTTAAGAGAAATCTTTTTAGGTGCTAGCACACTTTGCTTCTGGCTCTTCACATTTGATCTTTAGGAAAAATGCTGATATTGAAGCTTTAACCCTGTCTTTCCTGGTACAGACTGTGTGGGTAGGAGCGCAGGATGCAGTGCTCAGCAAAGTACCCTCTACATCCTGTTCTTTGTAAAGTAAGAGGACTATGTATATCTTATTCCTGAACAGGTTTTAAGAAATAAGCAAAGTCTAATGCAGCTGAACATAGGAAACAGCAGAATATAGAAGGGAGGCACTAACTAAAATGGACGAGTAGTTCACTAACTTTACTTTTTAGAACTCTTCTAAAATGGATTTTAAGATTAGCAATCTTTTCTGAGGGTGCTGATTGACATCGTGAGTGATATAAACATAATAGCTTCAGCAAATCTCCGTTTTAGGATACCTGACTTCGGTAATTTCTACTTCTGTCCATGGAAAAGTCCTGTAAGGGAAGGAGCTCGTCTGCATAGCTGGATTAGCTAATGCTGCCACTTAGTGCCAAACAGTTATTAGGGAGTAAAATTTTATCTCTCAAAGCATAATTTGTAAATCCTGAAACTTTAATGTCTCAAATCTTAAAGGTAAACAAAAAAGGAAACAAAGATTTTAAATTGTTTTGCTTGGTATGTCTTTTCAGGAACCAACTGATGATGCTACAGTTACTTATTTTTAAGTATTGCTGAAGGCAAACATCTATTGAAAATGATGTTGTACAGTGAATCTTTTACATTGCCAAAGAAGGAAGCCATCCATTGAAAATAATGCTGCAGAGAGTGTGGAAATTAAACCCTTAAATGAAGTACTACTTGGAAATAAAGTGTAGCCCTTATGTAATCTATTAGTAACTTGGAGATACTGTAGTGAAAATACCTGAGACAATTAGCTTATTAAGAGAAAACTTAGCTCACAGTTTCAGAGGTTCAGTCCAGGACAAGGTGGGCCCATTGTTTTGTGCCTCTAGTGAGGCAGACACCATTGGAGGGGCAGCAGGTGGCAGATGGTGGGCGGTGGGTGGCGGGCAGGCTGTTTACATCACGAGCCAAGAATACAGAGCAAAATTCAGTCAGGCTGCAGCCCCATCTGAGGGCGCTCCCTCGGGGACCTACAGGCCTCCAGTGAAGCCCTATTCCCTGAAGATCCTCAGCACCGCCTACAGCGCTGTTCAGCCATCCCAGCCTCGAGCATGTGAGCCTCTGGGGCTCGCTCATCCAAGCCATAAAATGAATACCAGTTTTGTTTTTTACATATCCAATTCAGGTTATTCTGAAAATATTTAAATAATGAACTCTGCCTGTATAATTATTTGCATGTTTGTATTATGATACAAATATTGTTAATGGGAGCCTTGCTAAAGACATAATGATAGTGGACAGAAAAATTCTGCTGTAGTGTATACATAAAAAGGATTTTTTTTTACAATCTCAGTAATTCTTTTCTGTAGTGTTTGTCCACATTCTAGGACTGCAACGAAATACCTGACACAAGCAACTTATAAGAAAGAAATTTTTAATTATGCTCGTGGCTTCAGTGAATTTAGTCTGTGGTCAGGTAGCCTTCTCCTCTGTGGCTGGAGCCATACATGATTGTGGGTATCCATGGCAGAAGAAACTGCTCTCTTTGCCAGCAAGCAAAACAAAGAAACAGGAAAGGCTCAGGGTCTCACTATCCCCTCAGCAGTGACCTACCACCTCCCACTGTATCGTAACTCCTAAAGGCTCTACCATTTTCTAATACCACCATGGCTGAAGACCAAGACTCTAATAGACCAGCCTTGGCAGAGCCTTCATGATCGGAGTCCAGCATCTTCTTTCATCTCTTCCTCCAACTTGGCCTGTCTCACTTGGGGATTCAGGGTCATCATTAGAATTTCAAAGAATTCTATTATTCCCACTGTTTTCCATTCATAAACTAATTAAATGATAAGTATGACCAATGAATCTTTATTTATCCATGTGAGAAATTTAATTTAAAGATAATTATAATAAGTTCTTGAGTAGTTCCAAGGATAAATGAAATTTATTATATGTTTTGTTACATATCTAGAACTATTCTGAACAATTAACTCAAACTCGTTGCCTTGAAGTAAGGATTTATTATTTTAAAGCTCTGAAGTCAAAAACTAATCTGAAACTGAGGTATCGTCAAGGTCATAGCTCCTCTCAAGGCTCTGGGAAACAATCTTTCCTTCCCCTTTAGGACTTTGCAGTGTTTCTCTCCAAACCTCTCCATGCCCTAGCTTACAGAGGTGCATCATGGGATGTGCTTGCCTTTTCTGCACATGTCCATCTTTCCATTGTGTGTCTGTGTCTTCATTCAGTCCTTTTATAATGATTCTTGAGATCATAGTTATGATTTAGTTCTAAAACAGTATCATCTTATTTTTTGCACCTACAAAGAATTTATTTCAAAATAAGACCACATTTACAAATCATAGGTGGATATAAATTTGTGTGACAGTACCTAATATACAAGTCAGCATGCTAATTTTATATTATGATGAAACTTAAATAGTCCAGTGGCATTATTGTATAATATTTTTTATTCAAAGTTCACATAATATATTCTCAACAAGAACTTGGAAAGCCAAGGGCAATATTCTGAAAAATTAAATCTATTTATTTGCTAGTAAATCAAATAATTGCTCTATGTCTTCTCTTTTACTGTTTGATTTTAAATAGTCCTATTAACTTGGAAAATTAATGTATTTGTAATTTGAGTGAACTATTAAGTAGAAGAACAAGGATAAGAATGTAAATAAAGGAATTTGGAAAATTTGTAACCTTTTTCTGAATTCAGGAAGTAATCTCAGTTCATAGTTTAGGGATGATTTTCATAATTTCTAAAAGATATAGAGCTTGAGAAGTTTCTAAGCTAATGGAAATGGATAACAATTTTTTATTAATTCCTTGTGATCACAATGCTCCCCCCCTGTGAGACTTTGATTTATCCCATATTGTGAACCACAGGAAATTTCAAAGGGGACCAACCAGGTAGCTCCACAAACCAAAGCTCCTACTTATGCAGAGTATAGCAGCTGGGTTCTATCCCTGGTGTGCTGTGCCAGTCCCGTCCCGGGGTGCTCTAAGAGAGCGATTGGGAGGTTGAACAAGGTGAATCACTAAGAGTTTGACCTGTGTAGTGAGACAGTATAGGCCCTATAGATCCTGTACCAAATAAATTTAAAAAAAAAAAACAAAGAAAGAAGTTACTATCCAAACAGTTTCCTTATGTGAATGAGGGTACTGTTACTAACTGTCCTAGTCATTGTTGAGAAACCTATGCCATGCATGCAAAAGTAGGCTGTTTATGTCATTGAAGTCTCTGCAGGTTTCACCACCACTGCCCTAGAATAGTGAGTATGATGAGACCATTTAATTCTACTAGGCATTTATTAATGTACTGATAGTTTTATTGGTGATTAAAGTAATTTTTCTCTTGCGCGACTTAGCAAAGAAAAAAGTGATGATTAGACATCGCTTCTTTCTGTCATACTTGTGAGTGTTTCATGGTATTTTAAAACCAATAGAGTTTCTAATGCAGGTGGGTGACTGTGCCAACTGCTGTCACCTGTTTTGTAAAGCTGCACACAGGGGAGAAGTTCCATGTGTAATTTATAGTGAAAAGTAAAAAGTACTGTCTGTTTAACTTAAAATGTACTGTAATGAACTAAATGCTATTCTTACATGTATATCTTTTTATCCCAGTTGATTAGAATTCCATGAATGAGAGTGAGTAGTACTAAAATTATCAGAATATCATTAAAATTATGCTAAAGATAGTGACAAAAATAACCATGATGACACATCTTTGGAGCAAAAGCATCACAATTTTCATTTTAAAATTCTTAGTTTCAAATAACCAAAAATTCAGTTATATAAGTTCATCCTAAGAGTGTGGCTCATAATAAACAATGTGTTGAAAGACTATTTCAGGAATATGCTGTAGAGTTGTCAGTTATAAGAAAAGAAATCACAGTAAAGGAAAAGAAAGAATATATTATACATAATGAATGTAGAAGTATAAAAATTGGAAATAAATAAAGGGGGCTTCTGAGGAGCTAAGAATATCTGCACCAATAGATGTAGAAAGAGAGGTTTGATCTTGGAAATGCCTCATCATGTATAGGATGGACATTTCTGCATAAGAGGTTTTGCCATAAGAATAAGCTCTGGCATATGGCAGTGCAATTATTTCTTTAAAGATTGATTTCCTAGAGTTGTTTGTTAGGAGAGAGAGGACAACTGATTAATGACATATTTATGGTCCCCTAGCTATTGTGTAAAACCGATAATGCTGGTGTGAAAAACAAATGAAAATAGATGGAATATACATAGATTGTCTACTTTGATTCTTTGATCCCAAATAATGAATTAACTATTATAAGAGGCTATGGGTCAAAGAATGGATTGGAATCTGACTTGATTTCTTTGAACAGTGGCTACACATTTGACTATGAACGGAAAAGAAGAAATACCACTTTTTCTACAAAGGATGGGACACTTGATAGCTGAAGGGAGCATATTAGAACAAGACAAAATTCATGGATATGGCTGGGGAGATAGCTTAGAGGTCTAAGTACCTGCCGGCAAGTGCAAGAACCCAGATTCGATTCCTGGTACTGCATGCCATGCAAGCATCGGAACCCTGGGCATGATGTGCCAGCCACCCAAACTGGGCGTGGTGGTGCATGACTGTAATCCCAGCATTGGGAAGGCTGAGAGAAGGGATTGCCTGCAAGTCTGAACTGCATGGCAAGACCCTGTACCAAATAAATAAATAAATAAACAAACAAATAAATAAAACTATAAAGAGGCTTTCTCTGAAACTATAGTTTCTGTCAATTTACGACATTCCCAATAGCCAGGAGAAGCTCTGTTGTGGCCACCATAAATTAATCCAAATTGAATAATGTGACTAACAGTCCAAACATTTGAGTGTGGGTAAGGAAACAACACACATACTGGCTGGCAAACAGCAGAGGAGAGCTAGGTTTCTATGTGCAGACTGGTGAGGAGAGTCGTGTCGGACGTATACTTCAAATGCAGAAATCCATCCAAGGGCATGGATTGTGTGACCTTATAGTTGTGAAAATAGTGCCCTAGTGTCATGTGATCACAGAAAAATAGATGTGTGTCTTCCAGTGTGTCGTACTGTAGTAATCAACTAAAGATTCAGGATTCGATTGCAATGATTCTGGAAAGTGACTTCTTTTCCACTTTCATAATTTGGAAAAGCAATTAAGTAGTAGATGGCGTTTATGCTGAATCCTGTATTTTATAATGAGCAATCAAATGTTTGAACCAGTACAAATGCACAGAATTATTAAATATATAGCATATATGATAAAAATAAAACCACATGATTTATAACTTGATCACACAGAGAGCAACAGTTGTGTTGTGCTTAGCTCTTAGGGCAAAAAGGAATAGGGGTCAGACAATGGCGATGGAGGTGGTAAAGGGTGTTGCCCAGAAGAATAAGAAGCTTCTGAACTTCATTTTCTGTGGAAGATTCTTCAAGTATAATTATGATTTTGAAGAATATTCAACCCATTACAAATTACCTTCTAGCAGGTTGTGGAAAATGGTGTGATCAGCTATTGGGGTATATCTGACCTTATGACCTATTGGGGTATATCTGACCTTATGACCTATTGGGGTATATCTGACCTTATGACCTATTGGGGTATATCTGACCTTATGACCTATTGGGGTATATCTGACCTTATGACCTATTGGGGTATATCTGACCTTATGAATTAATGTGTGACTTGTGCCAAATATGATTTATGTAAGGATCAACCACCACATAATGCATGGGTAGGTATTATATTTAACAAATAATGAATGGAGCCAGGCTGTGGAGATAGCTCAGCAGTCTAGACATCTGCCTGGCAAGCACAAGGATCCAGGTTTGGTCCCTGGTACTATGTGCTATGCTGCCCCTGAATCCCAGGTGCACCATGCTGGCTGGCCACTGAAACTGGGATTCCTGGCAAACAACAGTAATCCCAGCTCTAGAGAGTATGAGTCAGGAAGATCACTACAAGTCTAAGCTGATTAGCAAGACCCTGCACCAAATATACAAATAAACAAAAGATTTTAAAAAATGGAGCCATAAGATAATTGTGATTACTACAGAGGGTGAAGGTAGCTAAGCCAATGCCACAGGAAGCACTTCTAATTTAATATAATTATGTGTTTTGCCATGAATAAGGAAATGATGAAAGATAGGCAAGACACAGAAAGGACTGGCCCAGCGGGCACACTCAGCAGCCTCTAGCTTTCTGTGGGATCCTGCATTGTGAAGAGTGGGTACACTTGCTGTTAGAATGAGATGGTGCTTGGCAGACAGTTATTTTCTAAAAATATGTCAGTATTAGCTAAGTAGGATGGCCATAACCTCTCTAGTTAGTTCAAATGTAGAGAACTTAAAATAGGAAAATTCCCCCAAAAGTATTAGAAAAACTAGAGTAAAAATGGAAATGAGCATGCTTAGAGAGCATTCCCTGCAGAAAATCCCTCTCCTGCCTAAGGCAGTGGGGCAGAAGGACAAAGAGATTATTCAGTGTCCATGACATGGCTCAGTGGCCACTTTTGCTGTCCCTGCCCTTTTCAGCAAGCTGAGAGTCACTGTAACACTCTTTGCTACCAAGCTTGGTGGCAGGGTCTGGCTACATCTCCAGAACCAACCTAGACCATTGCTGGAGTCCACATCTCAGCTCTCCTGTGTTTCAGGACTGTTACCCTAACCCACCTCTGCTACCTGTTCAGGGGCAGAAGGTACCATGCACCTTCTCTCTGGTTCTCTTTCTTGTTAATAGAGCCTTACAGGGAACCATGCAACATCGGGCTCTGGAGAGTTCTACCTACGTGCATGGATTTAGTGTTTGCAGATAGTCACCAAACTTATTTTCATCATCTGCAAATTGCTAGGTATATTTTAAACACTGGGGACACAGAAGTTCAAAACTAAAAGAGACAAGCTTCTGCCTGTGTTACTTACATTTCAGTGCAGAGAGAAAATGAATTTATAAATTAATTGTGTAATGAATTAGTATAAATGACATATGTACTTAAACAGGATGTAAAGTGGCTATAAGCACTAAGAAATTGTTTAATAAGATAATGAAATAGGAGGACTAGATTGAGGCTGGTGATCTCACTAACAACATGTTACTTGAGCAAACTTAAGGAAAAGAATAGTGAGCCATCTGGGCTTCCATGGAGGAAGAGGGATGACATGAGGGTGAGCCTGGTGAGCTCCACTGAGTGAGAGTACTAGGCAATCAAGGAACCTGCGTGACAGGTGGAGGGACGCAGGAGCAGAGCTGTGCAGGGGTGAAGACAGAGAGGTGGTACTCTCTTCTCTTGCCTTAAGAGAGTCATTTGACCTGATTATGGGTGGTTCTGCTTACAGATTAGTGTTTTTATGTTATTTTCTGCAAAAATCACACTTTAAATGTCTAATTTTTAGCAAAAGGAAACAGGAAATTGAAGAAGCAATTAAAATTTTACTGCATACACATGTTCATTAAGAATTCATTTTTTGGGCTGGGGAGGTAGCTTCACCTTTTGACAGGCACAAGGACCCAGGTTCAATTCCTGGTACTGCACACTGTCAGCATGGGGACACCAGGTGCACAGTGCTGGCCACTGCAACCAGGCATGACGGCACTCACCTATAATCTGTCGCTAGAAAGGCTGAGAGAGGAAAATCACTACAAGTCTGATTTGTGTAGTAAGACCCTGTGTAGCAAGACCCTGTACCAAAGAAAGAAAGAAGAAAAGGAAAGGAAAGAACAGGGGGGGAGGGGAGGAAGGAGAGGGAAGAAGAAAAAGAGAGAGAGAGAAAGAAACAAAGAGAATTACTTTTTCATCTGGGTATGATGGTGCATGACTATAGTCCCACCATTGTGGAAGGCTGAGATAGAAAGATTTCAAATTTGAGCTCTGTCCAGGCAATTTAGTAATTTAGCAAGATTTCAAATGGAAGTAAAAATTATGAAAAGTCTTTGGAACGTATCTCTGCTTGAAGATTCTGCGTTCAGTTTTCTAGTGCTGCTGCCTCCTTAAAAAGAAAACAAAATAATACAAAACAAAAGAAATAAGGCATTTTTCAAAACCATCACTTTTGTATTTTGTTTTTTTAATTTTTTGTAATTAGAGTTTACAAAAAAATTCTTCATGAACTACATGTTTTGAAGTAGAATATTCCATTACATTTTGAAGTAGACTATTACATTACATAGAATCAGATTTTCTTATGTCTAGGTTATTTAGGATTAAAATGATTTCTAATGGTACATTATGGTAAGTTCTGGATATGTATGACGATATTTAAGTGATTTTTCCCATAATTTTATTGAAGAACAAATAGCAAGGAGACAGTTTCAAATCAAATTAGTAGGACAGATTCAATAATTAATACATTGCATATTGTTTTCTTAGTGGTTATTTGTTGTACAAGACGCAGACATGATATTCTATTTACAAACACTATTAGAGAAGATCCTTCTACTTATTGAATTAAGAGAATATAGCTGTATATCTATCTTAACTATTTTTAATATACAGATACAGAATGGTCATTCATTTTTTTGTTGTTGTTCAGTTTTGCCATTTAAATATTACAGGTGCATGAATTCAGTGAAATATACCAATATTCACCATACTAGTATTGGGTTTTATGTATATCTGGCAATGTCAGAAGTTGTTGACTTAAGTCATCACAATAATATGACTTTACTTCTTATACTTTGATTTTATACTTTTCTGCTGGATGGTTAAGACCAAGATAAAGCAAGACATATGTAACAAGAATTGTAGCCTTTGTATCTGATTAAGGTCAGTCAAATCCCATCAGGATTTATCCTGAGACCCTGTACCACAGTTTGTAGATCCTTTGTCTGTGTCAGCCATGTAGATGAGCCATGGCCATTGCTTGACCAATTTGCTCTTTGTGAAAGCCTGAGAGAATGTTTTCTCTCAATGTGACTCTCCTTAGGCACACTCTACATCAGCTATCACTTTCCTCTTTGGCCCAATAATCTCCTTAATCAGAAATTTGGGACACAACTGAGTTGCATGATGTAACTGTACAGGTTCTCCTATGTCCTGAGTCTTAATTGACCTTGAAAGTCTAGGACCAAAATGTTAGCTGTCCTTGCAGCCCTACTTTTTCCTCTAATTTTTGGTCTGAAAACTTAGGTTTGTACCCCACCAGAAGAGAAGCTTATTGTTATTCCCATATAACATAGGGAGTTGAGCTTAACCTCAGTATCTGTCTGAGTATCAAACATCTTAGGCTTAACATGGAACCGATATTTTTCATCAAGTATTGATATGTTAAACTTTAAGTCCCTGCAAGATATAAGATAAAACAATTTCAAAAATTAAAATATATTTTAAAAATAAGATTAAACAAAAAATATGGAATGTTTCACAAATTTGCATTTCATCTTTGTGCAGGGGCCATGCTAATCTTCTCTGTATCGTTCCAATTTTAGTATATGTGCTGCCAAAGTAAGCACTTAAGTGATTTTGTTTTAAAGAGGAAAAACACTCCTTTGTGGTTTTATTTTTTTAAAGGTTCAATAATGGGAACACTTTTGCCCAAAAAAGTCTTAAATGTAATTTACAAAAAATGATAAACTTTCCTAGGGCCATTTGTGTCGATATTCATAGTTTACAGTTTTTAGGTGACAGTCAACTGCCTTGGTAGTTGACAGGATATAGTTGGAAGTAAATCCATGTTGTACATGAATCATAGCGTAGTTCTCTAGATAACTGGATGCTTCCAAATAATGTAGAAGGACAAGTGTCTATTGGACCCATGTGCCTTGGGAACCCAAATCTACACCAATCTGCTATCAGAATATGGACTATTGGACTTAAATATAGCAAGCATTATGCCTCATGAATATAAACATTTAAGAATGACTAAGGTAAACCATGAAGTCCAGGTGGACATTCTCAGAGACATCATTAGTGCAGCTTTTTACTTGATGCAGATAGGTAGTGGAGTCATTTTGGAAACTTCTGTTCAAAGATTACAGCATTTAGTACATATTGGACTTAATTCTAGCAATGATAACATTTCTAAATTGGATATACAGGGTGGTAATCTATGTGAAACTTCTAATAGATAAGAAAATTAGCCATTAAAGAAATGAAAATGAGATTTCACCTGGTAAACTAAAGTTATAAACAGACAAAGATCATTAAGACCAGTGTTCCTGTTCATGCTAGTAATTACCTAAAATAACTGTTGTGTGTATTAGAAGTTAATATATTCCAGAAACTATAAAACCAACTGTACCTTTATATTCTTTTTTGATTTTATTATTTAGAAGAATCTTGCCATGGAAATGTGAAAAAGCATGTGTGATGTGTTCTTCAAGCTATAATTACCTAATTATTGAAAATTTTGTGAGAGAAAATAGGGGCTTTGAAATTAAATATGACCTGCACTGAATCTATGGGCTGCGGGGTTACCCTGGATTACAGATGTTCTCTGGTTGCTCAGAGAACGTACTTGGTATTCTTCTTAATATCTCTCTGCTGTAAATTATTGTCTACTTTTAAAGGGATATTTAAAATTAATTGAAAAGTTTTAAATAAGAATTGGAGGGGCCGGGGAGATGGCTCAGTGGAATAAGCGCTTCCCTGGCAAGTGCAAGGGGCCTGAGTTCAATCCCCGGTTCCTCAAAAAAAAAAAAAAAAAAGAATTGGACATGTTCTTCCTTTTTTGTCTTTTTTGTTAGAATTTAGATGGTTCGAACCATGAGACCAAATACATAACTACTCCACGTCTGATGACCTCCGCATGCAGCATCCTGAATTATTCTGCTTATTTGTGAAAATACATATTTAAGATAATCTATGAGATTGTATACTATCTTTCTCCAAAGAAAATTAATAGTAATTAAATTATAAGTTATAAATGCTCTCCAAACCAAACTAGTAGTACTACTAGTAATTTAATAACATTGATTTCTACAAAAGTTAGTGTACCTACCTTGAGATATCTCATGCATTTCATTAATTTAGCATAAAGTTTTTAATTTGTAGGAAAACCTTATAAATGAAGATGCTTATTCAGTATTCTCGTGTTACTTTTCTACTGTTTTAGGAATTTCCAAGAATGCTCATCTCTAGACAAAAGAACTTGGTGTTAATTTATCATACATGAATCTTTAAATGCAAACTTATAGAAGTAATAAATTTTATCATAGTTTATGTATATATTGCATATCTCATAATTTAGACATTAGTCATTGGCATAAAGTTGTAAGTATGTTCCTAATTTCAAAGTCATGATAACTTCTTTTTCTTTAAAGCTTGTCTTACATTTTACGTAATCGGAACATAGCAACTCTACTGAACACATTGTGTGGAGTTTAAAAACCTCAGTGAATTACTTAAAATGTTATTACTCTTCATTTTTCTTTGAAAAGCCAGATTATTCAGACGTGCTTGTCAAGACATTTTTGAGGATCCTGGCAAGAGAGAATTTGGAAGTGTAACTTCCACCCGCCCCCTCTATATCTATTTTCTTTTCCCCTGCAGCTCCAGTAGCCTCAGATTTGCCCTCTGGCTGAGGGCTACGCTCTGTGAAGTGAGTGGTGTCAGCAGTCTCTGGTCAATTTCACTTGGCTCCAGGATTTGCTCTCCATGGTTCTTCTCTTCTGTCCTCTTGCACGCTGGTCTTCTGACTGACCTCTCCTCACAAAGCATCACGACCTTCAAGCTTCACTTATTTACACAGTGAGCATCTGGATCCCACAGCCCAGAAAGCTCGCTGCATACTAGCCATTCCAAGATCAGACATCTGACGCACTGTGTGCCCTTATGTTTGTCGTGTCCTAAAGTACCTCTGCACCTTTGTAATTTGTCCACAATTTCCAAACCCATTTGCTCTTTGTCTTTATTTACTATGCTGCTCTTCGGGGCCAATGAGACTGACAGCAGTGCAGAATTCCATCATAGACAGCCTTGTGAAGAGGTGAAGAATCTTTCAGGTCACCTGTGTAGAAGCTCACGACTAGAGAGTGGAAAGGCCGTGCAGAACATGGGTCCTTGGAAGTGAGGGAGAAACCAGAACATAGGACAGTGAACAGGAAGTGAGACAAGGATAGATCATTGCATCTGCATTTGAATTCTGGAGATCTGGAGAAGCGACTGCATATTGTGGAAGTATTAATGGGTGAAGATAGACCCTTGAGTTCACATCTCAAAATGAGTTCCTAGTACTTGTCCTGCGTTTCTGACTAAACATTACGGAAGGTAATAAAGATCTGAATGAAAAGGACAGGATATTATAAGTAATAGGTATGCCTTTGACTTATGTTGTGGAATTCATTAATGTTCATTTAGCATTTTGTTAAATTTCACTGGAGTCCAGGTCTTGAATTCAAATATTGGCCCATTCAGCATTTTATCAAATTTCTTCACAATGACCACTTTCTTTAGTATTTCTTGAGCACTGACCACTTTTGAAAGGCTATTCAAGTGATAGGTGTCTTCTGCTTCCTTGTATTATTCTGATTATCTGTTTATTGTGATGATCAGAAACCTACATAGTAGAATTTATTCACTTCTACGGTCTGAAAGCTATTTGGAGATCTTTACATGTTTTTGTTATATGCAGACAAATGCTATTACAATTCTCTTTTGCTGTTGTTTTATATGTACCTTATTTTTTCATTTTCTTGTATGCATCTTATGTTTGCATTGATAATTTTATCTTTTAATGTTCTTTTAATGGAAGGTTCAGGTCATGCCAAAGATTTAGAGATGTTTATGTCAGTGTGACATGTAGTCATTCATGGTTATTTTACTATCAGTTTTAAAGTATACGATAGCCCCTCCCCCAGTCATGTATTTTATGTAATTGAATAATATAATCTATAATGTGCCTTTAAATAATCTCGGAGTTCAAATTCAGCTTTTCTGTACTTTCTCTTCTGAGTTTATGTATGTTTAAATTACATATTATGCCATGACAAAGGCAAATCAGTTCTTTCATATGTATTTATTTTTTATTGTGGTCTATCAGTGTTATTGGTATTAAACTGAATAATCACAAAGTTTTGAATGTGTCAGATACTTCTTTAAAGATTAGCCATGGTGGGCCAGGAAAATGGCTCAGTGGAATAAGCACTTTCCTGGCAAGTGCAAGGGCCTGAGTTCAATCCCCGGTTCTGGAAAAAAAAAAAAAAAAAGATTTGCCATGTCTTTTCACCAGTGACAGAATACAACAAAGTGAATTGTTGACATTTGTTTCTTTATTATATGTGAGGATGTCTCTGGCAATTTGAACCCTGGGTTCTTGCACTTAATTGTAAACTAAGTGCTTTTTTTTTTTTTTTTTTTTTTTTTTTTGAAGTTTCAGACAGGTTCTCATTAAGAGAACAGCTAAAGCTGAACTACTACAATTTGAAATAGAAGTCTGGGTTTCATTTTGTATACTTTTCATATTTTGTGTTTTGGGGTGGCTTTTTCATTCTAAGCTGTGTCAGGATAAAACTATTTCTTTACTTTTATCTCTGATTTAAGAAGTTTTCCTTTTATATCTTATGGCAGATTTCATGTGCTGAATGTTGTTACCAGAGCTGCTTGTAAACTGCAGTTGGACCTCGGAGCCCCGGGGGTGCATTCTGGGTGGGGGAGGCCATCGTGGTACACAGCGAAGCAAGCATTTGAGGTCCTTTTGTCTTCAGTAATGGCAGCAGTCTTTTCAATGTCATTATTGTAAAGTGTTGACTGAGAAAGCACATGCCATTTTGGTTTATTCAGAGGCTTTGTGAAATGCAAGGGCAATTCTAATCTAGCATTAAGGGTTTCATGTCTTTCACGGAATTAATCTGCTCTGTACCACAACTTCAGTGTTCAGACCTTGTGGAGCAACTGAAGCAGCTATGAAAGAGAGAAAGCAGGAGCGGAAGCTTCCTTCTTATTCAATTATTAGAAAATAGTTTTCGGTTTGCACAGGTAGATACTGAGAAATGTAGACACACCGGTCTTTGAAGACACACATGGTATTTTTCATGTTAATTTAGCTGCTTTAGCTATATTCTTTTTTTTTTTTTTTTCAGAACCAGGGATTGAACTCAGGCCTTGCACTTGCCAGGGAGGCACTTATACCTTTGAGCCATCTCCCTGGCCCTTTAGCTATATTCTTGAGATACAAAATAGAAGAGATTTTTTTCAAGGAGATAACATTACCTCACAGTAAACTGGCTTTTAAACTAATATTGGGCCTATTTTAATGTCTTCGATAAGTGAAATACAAGCACTTTCATTTTAATTTCTTTAGTTTCTAGACTCATAATCTTTGAAAGATTTTTCAAAAACAAGTGCCAATGGAAGATTTGATATAAAGAAAAGTACAAGCTAAATTTGTGTTTCACAAATATCTTTTGATACTAGTTGGTTTGATTTGTATTCTTTTTTATCTCCATTTTTGTATTTGGGCATGGCGATATCCATCTACAAGGTGTTTGTACAGTATGTACGTGTTAGTAGTAAAAATAAATTAATCTATTTGTGCTCTTGTAGGAGTCTCTTCTGGTTCCCATCTCAGTCCAAGAAGTTAATATTTTTAATCCCAAAGATATGTTATTGGAATCCCATCAAGTTAATTCTAATCTACCACTCCCAGTGCAACCCATGGTGAAAATAAACACACTAAAGCATATTTGTAATTACTGGGGAGACAAGGGGCCCTAAGTCCAGCCATGAGGATGGCTTTCTGGAACAAAGAGAACTGACTCAGGACCACACCTGGTTTTATTCAGTGGGGGAGTGACTTGAGGAGAAATGACTGAAATTTGTGGGAAGAAGGTGACTACTGTGAGCTGAGCTAGTGGGTGGCCTACATTAACCTCTGCCATATGAGAGAGGCTATGCAGAGACAGTAATCTGCTTTATGCTACTGAGACAATATCCAATGTTTTAGAGGGTCCAATGCTTCAGCTTTGATGTAGTCTGTCAAGACCTACGAAATCATAGCCTCTATCTTGAGGCACGATCCCAGCTGGCAGCATGGAGCACTGGCTCTTTGTCCTGTCTTGACTCGGCTCATATTAAAGAACAAGATGTAGGTTATGAGGGAAACACATATGCTACCTTCAAAGACTATCACCAGCACCTCAGCTAGACCAATATATATTCTCAAGGCCAATTGAAAGGGTAAACAGAAGTCCTAGCCAGCCCTGTACAAATCAATACAAAGAAATAGGATCAGGCTCAGTCAAAATGGAGACAGTCGCTCTTCTATCAAGGAAAGCTGCTCAGGTGGTCCTCCACATGCTCTTACCAAATTTATTCACATTTAACCTTTTTAGAAAGATGCATTGCAATTAATCATAACATACTTTCAGTGTAAAATAGTTTATAAATTTTGAAATGGAAAATGCAATAACTGGAAAGTATTCTAAGTATTATGGCTTTCAAAGAAATATCCACTGTGCCTTTTATATTGAAGTTAGCTAGTATATATTTGACTTGTACATGAATGAACAAAGCAAAAAGACATCCTAAAGCTCTAGAATTGACTAACCCAACAATTAATCGTATGTAAGCAACTGGACATTTTGATCTTAAACGTCAGCTCTCTCAGCACTTAGCTCTAGACGCTGGCCAGCTCAGCTGCTGAGCTTAAGTTGGACCTTGAGCGAGGGCCTGCGAAGCCTACACACTTACTCCCTGAATCATGAGGGGAAGCTCATAATCTGTACCTCTTTCTTTCCATGTGTGGGAAAGTTCCTGTTTGTGCTTTCATAGTCCTGTTTAAAGATAGTTTATCTACTAATAGCAATGCCTGGTCCAACTCTGGATAACTCAAGTGCCTAAGTTTTTCACAAGTTGATCAAAAAAAACCATATGTATCTCATGTCTCATTGTTCAAAAATGGGTTAGGTAAGTCTTTGTCATATTCATAGAAATTATTTATGGCAGTAATATAGGACTGGGCAGGGTACTCCATTAGGGTTACATTTTTTAACAATAGCAGCAATAGCAAAAATAATCCACCTAGTTGCTCTGTCAACAAATCCTTGAATTAGATTTCATTCCTTCCTATAGTCAAGATATACCTTTGATCTGACCACATGCTGTCCTCATTAACCCCTGTCATCTCTCCTCCTAATCCAGAAATAGCTTGATAATTGAGCTGTCTGTTTTTCTTATTCTTTGCTCCCCACAGTAGCCACAATATTCTTTTTAAAGTGGATTTTATCAGGGTTTTGCTCCAATCTTCCAATTGCTTCCATTAACTCTGAGACGCATTGATTAGATCTAACTTCCCCTGTAACCCCAACATCTGTGACTCCCTCTGCTCTTCGCTCTGCTCCAGACAGATGACCTTCTTCCTTTCCTCCAACTTACTTAAAAGCTTGTTTCTTTGCCCTTAGATGTCCTGACTTAAAGGTTTCACCTGGTTTTTCCTACTGCACTTAACCCTTTGCTCAAATACCATTTATCTGGAAAAGACTCTACCAGACCTGTCTTAAGTTTATCCATCAGTTTATCCTTCTCCATGCTTTTACTCCTCTATTTATTTTTTGGTAACACTAACTGCCTGTCTGTTCATAAGAGTGTAAGCTCCATGGAGTCTGTCCTGTTCATGAATACATACAGAATTCCTGGCTCATAGGTAGGAGCATAATAATCATTGCTACTGAAATTATCCTTGTTCTTGTCTTAAATAGTACCCTATTTCCATTGAATTGTGACACTTTGTGCTTTAGAATGTAGTATGCGTTGTTTCACTTTGATATACATGCTAAAAAAATAATGACAACATTAAAACTTTCATTTGAAAACTCAAACTCATTTAGGGGTAAAATGCTATTAAGAGATTCGCCTTACAGATATTCTTTGTGTAGCTGGAGATATCATTTAGTTATAATTTTATGGGTTTAACCTGAAGTATAATGAGTACATATAATTATATATATCAAAATATCATAAATAAGTTTAATATTTTTTTAAAAACATGGTTTGTGATAAAAGGTCAGAAAGTCAATGCTAGCTCTATTTATTCAACTTAAGTTGTTCCATTCGAAGATACTGAAGCTGGCTTTAATAAAAGAATATGAACCATATAATCAGGGTGGTTTGAGTGCTGATACATTAGTTCAGTGGATTAAGCATGTGCTTAGGCAAGTGCAGGGACCAGGGTTCGATCCTTAGCACCATGTGCCATGCTGGCCCCACACCCAGGTGCACTGAGCCGACCACTGAGACCAAGAGGGGTGGACCATGCCTGAAATCCCAGCAAGGGGGGAGGCTAAAAACAGGAGGATCACTACAAGTCTGAGCTGCATAGGCATACCCTGTACGAAATACACAAATACATAAAAAGGATGGTTTTAAATTCTAAAGAACACTTTTTTAACATAAAAATTATCAATATATGTTATAAACTATTAACAGTGAACTCGAGGTTTAAGTTGTGATATTCCTTTGCATTTACCTATGGAATACAGCAAGGCGTATGAAATGAGTGATATTTGCAAAAATTTATGTTTTGAAACAAAATATGGAAATTATTAAAATCAAAGATTAACATTTATTAAAACAAAATCCAAGCAAATGCTTGACTATTTCACAATACTAACAAATTTCATATACATATTTTTCATAAAAATATTTAAAAATAAAACTAATGCTACCATGTTAATATACTCCATATCCTAGTAACAGATAACTGTATATATAATTTAAATAGGCTCATTTTTTAAAAATAGTGCATTTTAAAGTACTTTAAAGTATATTTGTTATACTTATTTTAATAGATTTAAATGCCTATTTTAAATGTTTGACATTCATGTAAAATAATTCATTTTTCTGCCTTTTGTTACTTTTATTTAATATATATCATTTTAGATGACTCTGAACTGGAGAACACAAAAAATCTAAAACAGAAAGGACCAATCTTTAATAAATTCAAATAACTTTAGATAGGGATGGAGTAGAAATAAATACCTTGGAAATTTTAGGTGCTAAAGCTTTTGTTATTTTCAGCCTTGCCTTATGGGTCATGGCTCTAGCCTTCCTTCTTATTCTTTGGGAGCGCTCTACTTCTGACTACACATCAAGTCAGTCCCTAAATGATATTATGGGACTTACATAATAAGTGTGCTCTGCTGTAGGAACAGAGCACAATTAAGTAACCCTGTAGAATTGTTTCACTGAAGTATTCCAAGCAAGCTAGGGCCCATTTCCTGATCTGTGGTGGACACAACAATGCACCACCATGGAATTTCTACTCTTAGACATGGAAAAGTGAACAGGAAATTCTAATATTAATGTGCAAGTGTGTCTATGTGAAGAATACTGGGTTTTCTTCAGTGATGGAGGACGCACCTTTGCCACCACCTGGGACTAAGAAAAGCACCTGAGAAGATGCAGTGCTTCCTTGAGGCCCTGAAAGCTCATAGGCTTTAGCCGGGGAAAAAGTGGAAAGACAAGGGCTTATTAAACATGCTTGCAAGTCCTAAGTAAGAGAGCGCAGTGACTACAGGAAATAAAATGAGATTAGCTGTATGGTAGGAGGGCTTCTGAGGGAATGGGAGGAACAAAATGGAACTCAAGGTGACCAGGAAGGGTCCTGCAGGTTTTGTTTACATCATGTTAGGTAACAGTTTTTAGGGCTAGGGACTGGAGTGTCTGTGGCCATCTAACTTACCCAGGGCTCTGGATTTACCCTCCAGCACAAGCACTGTAGTCAATAAGCGAGCAAGCAAGCCAGCAGCACTACATAAATAAATAACCAACTTTTATTCTTGAGTGAATAACATAAATAAGAAATTCATGTGGGGCTGAGCAATAGCTCAGTAGTGTAAGTGCCAGCAAAGTCCTGAGTTTGATAACCAGTATCAAAACACAAAATATTCATGTGATATAATCCAGCTCATATTTTAAAAAGTTCACTATGGGCTACATTCCTGCACAAGTTATTGTGTAACTTTCACTTTAACATTTTTGTTGGGGAGATGTCCCAAATTTCCCAAACTTGGTCAGGTCGGGCAGATGTACACTTGCCTGGAATTTTCACTTCCCCCTCAGAGTGCGTGTTATAATTTATAGTGAAGTAAGTTTGTGATTCAAGCGCCGTATGTCTGGGTCCACCTGCCCCACCTCCTATGTTGTCATCTCCTACACGGTAGAGAACACACTTCCTGGAGAGCTGCTGCGTCCTCGGGACCCAGCTGAGGAGAGTTCGTGTTCAATAAGTGGGAACTGAGTGAACTCTCTTAGTATCTCAGCTCAATGATTAGACAGTTTTCAAGATAGACTAATAATTTAGCGAAAGATAATCCAAATCTTCATAATTTCAACCACTTTTCTTTGCCATTCTTTGGTCTCTGCATCTACTGACGGCTTTTTATGTAAAAATTCTTTTTTTTTTTTGTCTTTTTGAGACAGGGTCTCACTATGCAGTTCAGACTGGCCTTAAGCTCACTTTGTAGCTCAGGCTGGTCTTGAACTCACAACAATCCTCCTGCCTCAGCCTCCCGAGTGCTGGGATTATAGGCATGCGCCACCACGCCCGGCTTATGTAAAAATTCTTATGCAAGAAGCTAGAAAAGATAAGGGATATGAAGGGTGTAAATAATAAATATATAAAAATTACTGACAGTGTATTCAAGGAATGACTGTGCAAAGGACATAATCAGCAAAATTGAATATACAGATACTGATATATACATATCTTTCTATTATTACTACTTTAAATTTTTTATCTGTTATGGATACCTTATAAATCTATGATTGCATGCCTCCTTATATGAATTTTAACCCTAGTAGAGAGTGCTACTGGTCCCTACCTGTCCTTACATAGGAACAAGGTAGCACTCTCATCCAGAATCTTAGCATCACTTCATGAATCAAACATGGCATCGCATCCTGGATCCAAGCGTCACACATCTTAGATCCACAGATCAGGTATCCTGTCTCAGCAAAGGGAAAAGAAACGAAAAAAATCATGAATAATGTTCTCATACATTGAGCCAAAGTGAACTAAATTGGGCTATTTGAGATTTATGTTCTTTTTAAGGTACAAACTATAACTTCAAGAACTGAAATTAATTTCAGCAGAAATACATAAGAGCAAGAGATGACTTGAAAGAAAATTTAAATAAGTTCTATTTGAAAGCAGCTATTTCTATAACTACATTTGCAGTTGTTATTCATAACTGTAACTATTCTTTTAACAAATGTCTAAAATCATACTTTCATACCTAAAAAAATCTTAATTTCACACAATATGAAACTTTCCTAAGCAGCAAAGCACTCAGTTATCACTGATCATAAAAAGTTTATATTAGGCTAGAGAGATAGCTCACCACTTTAAGCACCTGGCTGGCAAGTGCAAGGACTCAAGTTCAATCCCTGGTACTGCATGGCATGCTGACCCCAGAGCCCAGGGTGCTCCATGCCAGTCCTGAAACTGGGTGGTAGCACACACCTGTAATCCCAGTGCCGGGAGCCTGAGACAAGAGGATCACTTTGAGTCCAAATTGCATGACAAGACCCTGTATCAAATAAATAATTTTTTAAAAGTATATATTTAAGAATAGCCTAAATGTAATCTCTCCAATTTGTCGGTATCTCTTCATCTTTATAGACGCTGTTTAGTCTTTTTTAACAATTGCCATGGGTGAGTTTTAACTATCATTTAAAAGAAACTGTGATATTTTCTCTTCAGAAAGCCCTGCCTATGATCACACAAGACTCTGGGGGCATGGCATGAGCCATGACATGGCAGAAATTTGTGGCAATATGGCAAAGCTTAGTAGATAAAGTCCTATGAAAAGAAATTATGTATGTATTTTTCATAAAGAAAACAAAGGATTGTCTTGTTTGCTAGAAAAATATGAAGATTTATAAGTGTTCTAAAGCTTTATAATATGTATTTTATTCCCATGCCTTTTCTGTTACTGAAGCAAAAGCAAGCTAAAGACCATCTAAATTCTTTTGTGAGATTAGGAGGAAGAGGTAGAGTAAATAAATTTTATTGTAGTGAAATTACATATGCTGATTTGTTAAAATATGGAAAAATGTTGGTACTTAGAAGTAATAAAATTTAGATGGGTAATTTAACTAAAATATTTTGGTTAATAGTATACTAAGTATAAAGGCCAATGAGATAGCTCAGTGGACTATGCTGCACTTTGACAAGTGCAGGGACCAGAGTTCAATCCCTGGTCCCATATGCTGTGCTATCCCTGTCCCCTGGTGCACTGAGCTAGTGACTGAGGCCTGGTGTGGTGGTGCACACTGTAATTTCAGTGCTGGAAGGCTAAAAATAGGATCACCACAAGTCTGAGCTGCATAGTAAGACCCTGTACCAAATACATACATTAAAAAAAATGTAAATAGAGGCACCATGATTATGTTTAACAGCTTATTAAAGTTATAGATATATCGAGGCATGAATGTCTTTTAAAACACTGGGAAGGAATATTGCATTATCTTTAAGGAAAACAGCAAAAAAGGAACTTAAAAACAGCAAATCAGAGTAATATTGTAAGAAACATGTTGCAATGCCAATGCTTGTTTGTTTAATTTTGCATTAGGCTCTGCTCTCCTTTATCCATGCTTAATTATTTGTATCATACCTTTCATAGAAGGGTTCGTATATATTTTATGTAAGTGGTACAGAATTTAAGCTATTGATTCAGACCTTAAGAAAATCATCGCGGAGATACTGGCATATTGTATCAAAATGACTTCAGGCTGTTGGTGCTCAGTTTGACTGGGGGGTGCTCCACACAGTAAACTCAAAGAACACCTGTGGTTTGCCTGCTCTTCTACCCGTACTTCCAAATTCTTGCAACAATTGTCCATTACATATTGTTATTCCCACTTTGGTGTTAAGGAAACAAGCTCATACAGTATATGAGCATTAGCTCTTGTTAGGGAGTCAGGACAAAAACAGAATGTGTCTTATTTTAACACATTTAGTTTTTCTTCACGCTGACTGACATCGACCTCTCACATGATGTTGATAAGAGTAGCAATTGCAGCTGTCTTGGTGGTAAATGTAGTGATAAAGTACTCTTACTGGGTTTTCTGTATTTTAGTGTTTATAACACATGATATAGATTAATTCTATTATTTAATGTTAAAAGAATTTTATGAAAGATATTGTGCTTTTCCCCAGATTTCCAGAAAGAAATATATCTGGAAAACAGAAGTATACACATTGTATAGGTTTATCTCAAAAATTGCAAAGGAGTGAAATACAGTCTAAGTTAAAAATTTAAATATCTTTTCTATTTCAACATAGTTTTAAATGTATCATACTCTTAGAAATTTAATATTTATAATGCTGTACAGCGTATCTCAAATATTTGTGAAGTAGGTAAGTCCTAAAGAAAAAGGACGTGAATAGTTCTTTTCATGTTCACAGATGAGTAAAGAATAATGTAGACATATTTGTCTCTAGCAACATGGAAAAAGAATCCATAAATTACCTACAAATTCGCAGTCTTCAGAGAGACCTCTGAGTAGCTTTTAATATTTTAAACGTCTTACCAGAAATAGAAGAAAATAAAGCTTCTGAACCGGGGAAGAGAGAAAAAAATAATGCACAATGGACAGTGCTCCTATTTGCAAATGCACGTAGTAACTATACAGTTCTTTTACAATTCAACAACTTTTGGGTTTTGGATTTTGTTTTGTTTGCTGTTTCTTGGTCCTGGAGTGTGAAGCCATGGCCTTGGCACTCAGCTGTACCTCGAGCACTTCCTACACTTGTCTTGAGACAGTCCACTGAGTCACCAGGTTTCCCAAGCCTGAGCTGGAAATCACCAGTCTTCTGGCTCAGCCCCCAGAGTGCTGGGAGCACAGGCACACACCACCAGGCACAGTGTAGGTCACGCTGGTGTTCAGAAAGAAATGCTCATCCTACCTCTGCTAATATCACACAGTAATATTGCTACTAGTTAGTAGGTACTAACTGAGTGATAAAGTTAAAATACATATATTATCATTCGGTTATTATAGGTGCTTGAATTCAGTGAAACAATCCAACATACTCCAGCAATCCACAATAGTAGTGGGTTATCCACAGAGGTTGTTGACTTAGGGCCATTTACAGCTAAGGATATTAATATGGCTTTACTTTATATACCTCGTTTTTATACTTTTCTGCTGTATGGTTAAGACCGAGATAAAGCAAGACCTATATAACAAAAATGTAACTTTTGTATATGACGAGGTCGGTCAAGTCCCCTCAGGGTTTATCCTATAACCCTGTACCTCACTATGTAGATCCTTTGTCAGTGTCAGCCATGTGGATGAGTCACGGCCATTGCTTGACCAATTTGCTCTCTGTGAAAGCCCAAGAGAATGTTTTCTCTCCGTGTCACTCTCCTTAGGCACATTATGGATCATCCATCACCTTCCTCTGTGGCCCCATCATCTCCTTGATCAGAAAATTTGGGACATAACTGAGTTCCATGATGTTACAGTACAGGTTCTCTAGTGTCCTGAGTCTTGAAAGAGCAGGGCCAAAATGTTGGCTGACCTTGCAGCCCTTCCTTTTTTCCAATTTTTGATCTGCAGAATTAGGTTGTTAACCATCTAGAACAGAAGCTGATTATTACTCTGCACCATATGCAGTTCAGTTTACTCTACATATCTGACTAAATTCTTTTTAGTTTTGTTTGTTATGCCTTTCTATTTGTGTTTCTTCTTTTGATTTCTTTTTCTAGGGAGACTATACAATATTTACACATGTGGGTCTGATTTATTTCACTTTTGAGTATATGTTCAAGTGGCATCCACTTAAATATAAATGCTTCAAGTTTATCATTTTTTATAGCTGAGTAATACTCCATTGTATAAAAATACCACATCTTTTTCAACCATTCCTCATGTGATGGACATCTTGGTTGTTTCCAAGATTTTGCTATCACACATTGTGCTTCTATAAACATAGGTACACATATATCACTATGATGTGATGCTTTCAGTTCCTCTGGGAAAATTCCCAGTAGGGGGATAACTGGCTTGAGTGGGATTTCCAGTCCTAGTTACCCATCTTTGACAGGAGTAAACAAAAAAAAGGGTAATGCAAAGGAAGAACCAGTCTGTGTTTGTGTAAACAGTACAGTTAGGATAAATATGCAGTACTTTTGTATAATTCTGTAAGAAGAAAGATTTGCACTAATAGTGTTTGGACAGGATATCCTGTCTGCTTCTTATACTACGGATAACCACTAGGAAGATAACAATGTAAAAAGTATTTATTATTGAAACTGTACTATAATTCAGCTTTTAAAAAAATGATAAGTATACAACTACATTCTATTAATTCATTGATTAGAGGCATCTGTTCTAATAGTGTTTGTAAATAGAATATCATGTGTGCACCTTGTGCAACAAAAAACCACTATGAAAACAACATGCAATGTATTAATTATTGAATCTGTCCTACTATTTTGATTTGAAACTGTCTCATTGCTATTTGTTCTTCAATAAATAATAAAATGAAATACATGTATCAGTTTTAAGTGATCCATAGAGAAAACAGAACCACAGACATGACAGAAGAAATGCGGACCCCAGGGGGAGTGATGAGCAGGCTGTAAAAGTACCAAAAGTAAATTAGGCATAAAATGGGTCAACACATTGAAGATTCTCTTTCTGATTGAGGTTTGAAGGGTTATTGTCTAAGAACATTATTGTTTTAGCCTCCAGAAGTGGGGTCTGGTGAGCTAAAATAACACTGGCAATCAGGATCGACCTACAGGACTGCTCCCTGGGGCAAAGACTTAATGTAGGTAACTTCATAAATTTACCAAATGAGAAATCAGTATGTTTTATTAATTGATTTGTGTTGTCCAGTGCGTAGCAATCTTCAAGAGTGTGAGAGATTTGGTATTTTTGTATCATTATGGTGCCCTCAAAATATTTAACTTTGTAATTGCAGTTAGAGCTTTTTATCTACGAACTCATTTAGACTTCTATATAATATATTTAAAGGTCTTTTTCATAGAAAGGTTTTTGCTTATGTTGCAAACCAGCACACACACATTTTGTTTTGTTTTGTTTTACAAAACAGAAATAGTAATCCTCCTCAATTTGCATTTCACGCTGGGCAGTCCCTTCGCTCTGCACACTCTCCGTGCCAGCCGTTAGTGCGATGGATGCCAGCTGTGGCCACCTTGAGGCACCCAGCTGAGCTGAATTAGCATGGTGCTCGTGGTGGAAGGGCCACCTGAGGACTGCTGCCTGCAGCAGAAGAGACAGAACTAGAGATGCTTTCGAGAGGCTGGCAGAGAAGTGTTTGGAGAAGCTCTTGGAGCTGTTGGAAGCTGCTGATTCTCCTGGATTATTCTGAACCTTATCATGCTGACACACCTGGTGAGCTTGGCTGTTCTCAGCGGAGGAGGAAATTGGGACCTTGATGTCACTGAGAATTTTGGGGGGACTGGTGTTCCCTCCAGCGAGCGTCACTTCCTGGCTCTGGAGGGGATACAGATCATTCTCCCAGAGAAGCTCATCACCTTAACTTTCCTGATGGAAGCTCAGCCTCCCTCGTCATCTGAGGAGCACAGGACCTCACTGTTGCTGAGGATGGCTGGGATGCTTTTGGGGGATCTATGGTTCCTACCTTAATGTTGCTTCCTAACTCCAGGTCAGATCCCTCAGCCTGCTAGCACAGACCCTTCATCCTGCTGGCATATACTTTCTAGCTTCCTCCCCTGACCTCAGGCCTTCCCAGTGCAGATCCATGAATGTCCTGCATGAGATGTTCTCATGGGCGCTTGGCGTCCAGTTTGACTTATGGGAGGCAATGTGATGAACAAGAGGTCTTCAGCTGGGCTCAGGCAGGACAGTACTGGGGGCCCTCAGCTCGAGTCTTCCGTCTTTCAGTTGTGGACAGATTTCCCACACTCTTTGTATATGATTCTTTAGGTGACAGAAAATAATTCTGTTAAGTATGTGTCCATAAGTGCTTTCTTTCTCTTGCAAAACCCCAAGCCATGACATTTATAAAATCATTTTGATGACTTAATCATGATTAGAATTCACATAGTTAATATTTATAGTCTAACATTAAATAATAAAAGGTATAATTATAAATGAATAGCTTAGAAATTAAAGCTTGTCTTGTATATGAAGACAAATTTTGCTCTCAGTGGTGGATTAGATACAAAAACATTATTTTAGAATTCCCAGCTTTGTTTGAAGTGTTTCTTGACCATTGAGAGATGATGGAAGACAGAAAATACAAAGGTTCTCTATTCACTGAAAATCACATCAACCAGTGTTGTGCTTTGGGGACTTTTTCTAAGAGCTTTAAAAAATTGGTTTCATTTTGTATGATATAGTTATTTTAATGAAAACCGTGCCTTTCAGAGCTTGTAAATGAGGCTCAAGTAGATATAGAGGAGAGTTGTTCTAATAAAAAGACAGTATAATAGCCGGGCGTGGTGGCGCAGGACTGTAATCCCAGCACTGGGGAGGCTGAGGCAGGAGAATTGTTGTGAGTTTGAGACCAGATTGAGCTACAAAGTAAGCTTAAGGCCAGCCTGAACTGCATAGTGAGACCCTGTCTCAAAAAGACAAAAAAAAAAAAAAAAAAAAAAAAGATAGTATTTTCTAGGTGTATTTGTGGAAGCCAAAAACAAGTTGTACAAAATAGGTTAGAAATGCTTTCTAGAAGGGTCATGAAGGAGTTCCTTTTGTGTGGATTCTCATGATTAATTTGCGAGGCTGGAGAGCAAATGATCATGAGAACTATCGTACGGTTTCAGTCCTAAGTAGGAAAAAGTGATTATAGCTGAAACTTTGAAAATCATGTTGTATATTGAGGACTGTAATATTTCATGTAACTTATAGCAGAGAACGTAGAAAACCTATAATTTCTATAGTTTGCATAGTAATTGAGTGTTTTATAGAGATAAACATATCTTGCTTTTTTCAGAGAATTATGAATCGATTTTATCAGTCTTTAATTATACACTCAGTTACTTTGTTTTTTTTTTTTTTGCAGTACCAGGGACTGAACTCAGGACAGTGCACTTTCCAGGAAAATGCTTATTCTACTGAGATCCTCCCGGCCCAATACACTCAGTTACTTAGGAATATTTACATGAAAAACTTAAATTCTGGCCAATTATGTATTTTTATAGATAAATATGTAGATGTACAAATATCAGATAGTAATTGTGATTCAAAGTACAATACATGATTCTTGTGAATAATGAGCAAAATAATTTTTATGGTAGACGTTAATATGATCCAGAATCAATTTTTACAGCAAATCCAAATGCATCAATAAAGAAATATTACTTTGTAAAATATCCATGTCACATGTTCTTACTGTGAATCAAATTTTGTAGTGAGTATAAAGTTCTTCTGCATTTATTGTGCTATATTAGTCATTAAAAATTCTGGTAAAGGAAAAAACCACAGCCAAAAGAATGTGGTTCAATAAATGCACCATTGAGCCAGTGAGATAGCTCAGTGTCCTAAGGCGCCTGCTTTGCCAAGCTTAGCCAGGTGTGGGGGGCCACAGTTCGATTCCCAGCACCACATCCTGTGCCAGTCCAGACCTCAGAGCAAGCTGAGCCATCCCCCCTCCCAAACAAACAAACAAATAAATAAATAAATGTGCCATTGTAAGAAACAATTTATACTGTACTAGCTTAGAGGATACTTTTAATTTTTACATTAATTTGACAGTAAATTATTTTATCAATTAAAAATAACTGTGGCAGCTAAGAAAATTGTAAACTATTATAAATTTCAAATTTTGATGATCTTTTTGGAAATGAAATAAGCTTATAGATTCAGATTTGGCAGACAAAATTAAATACACGTTCTTAAAATGAAATGTACATTAAAAGAAGTTTTAGGAAGAATTCAATTAAAGTTTGTGGTAGGATAATAGATATGAGAATAATTCATAAAAGCATATGAATGTGTATTGGCTATGAAAGATTCTTATCTCTTCTTTAAAAATGACTCCTTAAATCACTTCATTTAATTTGACTTTAGGGAATTCAAAATATATATTTCTGTTCATTTCAAGTAAAGGAACCCATCTTTTTACAATCTATAATGGCAAGGATTATAATTTAGCATAATGAATTTTATTTTATTATATATATATATATTTTTTTTTTCTGTCTTTTTGAGACAGGGTCTCATTATGCAGTTCAGGCTGGCCTTAAGCTCACTTTGTAGCTCAGGCTGGTCTTGAACTCACAACAATTCTCCTGCCTCAGCCTCCCCAGTGCTGGGATTACAGGCATGCGCCATCATGCCCAGCTAGCATAATGAATTTTAGATATTGGATAGTATTTAAGGTTTCATAGATAGCAAAATTTATACCTTTGATCAGAGAAATGTGTGTTCACCTTTAATAGAACATTTCACACTATTACTTCTGCTGACACACTGTGTTGCTGAAAGATTTTTCATGCTTATTTTAACAGTTTGGATTGTATTTTTAACTTTCTATTAGTTGTGATTGAAATATCCTACTTTCCAGTAAAATAGAGTGCATAAAATCAAAATATAATTCTTAGAGCACTACCTCAAATTTGTAAACCTCTTTGTGAATTATCTATTATATTCAAATAATCATTAAAATATTTTAAGTAGTAGGATAAAACCTAATGCTGTAATGCTTCTAAAATACACACACAAAAAACCAGTAAAATACACCACTTTTTGATAGTCAAGCATGACATAAACACTATGTGTAATACTTACATTAAAAATTCAGTGGGAGGGCTGGGGGTATATCTCAGAGGTGTAAACTCCTGCCTGTGGAGGAGAGGGGACAGTGGAAAAGAGTTAATGCAGTAATTTTTTGTCTCTAATAATAATAAATAATTGTTGGAGGAAATATTAGAAATATTAAAACATGTAGCAAGCTTTTGTAATTGTGTTAAAAAGTGTAACTATTCCTATAATGATGTTTAATTTTAAAATTTTAAAATGAGAGAAAATGAACAGAAAAAGTCATTAAGTTATGAAAAGTGCAAATAAGGATACAAAATGAAAACATGATTAGTACATTCACTTAATTTATATTATTATATTTGTAGGAGGGATCAGAGAGATAGCTTAGTAGAATAAGTGCTTCCCTGGCAAGCGCAAGCCAAAAAAATATTTATAGGATATTTGCTTACTGCCAAAGACCTACTTTTCATGTTTTCTTTAAAAAACTATAATGGCCTCTTATAGACCATTCTGTTTATAAAAATAGGCAAGCCAAAATATTTGCATTTAGATAAACTACATTTGATACGTATATCATTGCTTAGTAAAATAACTCACTTTCAGAACATTTTCTTGTGCTATTCTTAATGACAGTGAATTTTTGTATATGTTTAAGTCTTAGAAATATACATACAGTATATTATATATATAATGTATAATATATACATATTCCTATCTTCATAGTTGTGCTTGTTTTGTGAAAACAATTCTTTGATCATTTAAATAAAAAGCTTTATACAATAGCTTGAACTTTGTTAATAATTTTGTTCTTTGCAATGAAAATTTAAATAATTACTATTCACAGACATAGAAAGATAGACTAACTGATTTTATGTAGTTTTGGATGAGTAAAGTTGAATTTAGTTCAAAATTTTAAGTCATCTTTAGCTAAAATCCTTAAGGTCACTAATTAGCTTTATAGGAAAACATTTCAATTTTTATAAAACTATCTAGCAATGTTTTCTTTGTTTAAAATTTGTTTTCTTTTGTAAAAATTTTGTAATAATTTGTGTCGAAGGACTCTACAGATAAGTTATTCTAGAAAACTTTTTTTTTTTGGCAGAACTGGGGATTGAAATCAGGCCCCTGCGCTTGCCAGGGAAGTGCTTATTCTACTCAGCCATCTCCCTGGCTCCCTAGAAAACTACTTGAAAAATATATGTTGTAAAAACTGATGGCCGTGTTATGTCCTTTTATTTTTCCTTCAGTGTAATGTTTCTAAAAGTGTCTAGAATCATGTGCTACTTGACATCAGTAGGCAATTAGCACTTCAGACCCACGCAGTTACTGAGGAACAGATTGTTTAATTGTATAAATCATTTTACATGTTCATTCTTTGTGCTTATTCTGATATTAATATTTTTTCTATTATTTAAAAATGCTAAGAAAAATGTAACTTTTAAATCATGCCTTTCATGATAGCTTTTCTTCTAAAGTATGTTAAGATATTTTAATTGCCATAAATTGGCAAAGGCTAATCTCTCCATGATTTCTTAAAGCTCAGAGAGGACTTAAAATATACCTAAAAGCCTTAACTTTTATACACTGAATATATTCTTGAAACATTATAGCAGTTGGTTTGATAGAGGCATCTTTTGGCCAAGATTGTGACAGTTTAGGGATCAAACAGAATGACTAAAGTTGATTTTTTTTTTTTTTTTTAACCAGGAATGGTCCTGACCTTGTGCCCACCAGGAGGCAGGCTCTGAGCTCACCACATGCTATGTATTTTAAAGTTCATGAATCTGTGTGGTAGAGAAAGAAGGCGTGGCCGTATTTTTTCAGTTTTAATTTTACTTGTGTTTGTTTGCACTTCATGCAGTTTACAATTGTCATGGGGAGTGGTTATCTGTATACCTTAAAGCATTTTTAAAATGCCCACCTGTCCAGCACCTGTCCCTCTTCCCTAATTCCCCTATCCCAGTTTTAACTCTTGCTAATATTGACTTAGCTCTTGCTATGGTATATGATGTTTGTATTAACTGGGGTAATTAAGTTCCTGTACCCAGTACCTCTTATTTTTTTTCCCTTGCCCTCCTCCTCACCACATGCCCTGCCTTAGTACCGTGAGCACTGACTTGCTATGAGAGATCTACCTCTTTGGCCCTTTCTGTTCACTTTGGATCATTTCATTTGTATATTACCTCATTCAAGTGAATGCTACAAAATTGCATTTAAGCTTGTGTGTCTGGTTTATTTCACCCAGCATTATATTACTGTAATTATTTACATTTGCAAATAGTTTACAAAGGCATCATTTTCGATTCGACCCAGAGTCCTGAGTGAGATGATCCAGGGCCCACCAGAACCTCACTTGACGCAGAGCCCAGGCTAGGCATGGCAGTGAGAAAAACCCAGGCCTGCTGGATCCTCGTTTGATCAAGTATAATGGAGAAGTGAGATACTTCCATGACAAAGAACAAATTAAGAATTTCATGATGACAAGACCAAACTTACACAGACTACTAAGAGATGTTCTAGAGAGGGAGCAAAATTACCACAGCTCCATTCATGAGAATGGAAAGAACCCACCAAATAGGGCAAACTATTAAACACAGAAGAACAAAAGATATACAAAAGCAGTCTTTCAGTTACTCTTCTGTATACAGTAGCAAGATATTTCCATTAGCATACTCTACAAATGGACTTCTCCTGCACCCTATGGGTTGTGATTCTCTCTGGGTCTATAGGATGGATATCAAAGAAATAGCAATAGCTTAGTCCCACAAGTGACACCTGGCAACAACCTTAAGTGTTATGGACATGATCCATTCCCACAACATACTAGAGTTTGTGCAATAACCTATTCCCAAGTGTTGGTCATTTGTCATTCCAGCATTTATCTTATATTTTATTCTTAGTAATTCTTTACTATCATGAAAACTTTTTCTTAGTTCAATTGTTTTGAAACATTTAATTTTTAGTTAGTATTTAATTTTCTAAATATTGTTTAATTTTAATTTTTATTTTGTGATTTATACTGTGTATTTGACATGATATATTTTCTCCTAGTATTAGAAACTTGAAAGAATATTTTTCAATTTTTCCATTGACTTTATATTACTTCTTCCCTATCTTTTACACACACACATGCACACACACGTACACACACACACACACACGAAAAAGATATGTGTAATTCGACTTAAGATTGATACTGTTTCATGGAAATCTTTAATGACCTTTTAAATGGGTTCACCCAATTTATTTTACATACTCCTGCATAACTTTATTTTGAGAGCTTTTTATTCTTCATCTATGAGCATACAGCAACTTCTCTTGCCTTCTGAAATATCTCTTTGTTATTTTCTGTATGCTATGTTTGGAGGTATTAGAATATTTTGAGTTTGTATAATTGGAAAATATTTTAGTTTTCAAAGGTATGTTTACTAAGTATTAAATTCAAAGAGGTCAGATCTGTTTTTTTCCCTTTCTTTCAGTCTTTAAATTAGTCTAGTTTCTTACATACTTGGTCTTTTTTTTT